>SNQJ01S0135967.1:24472-42932 GCA_010110895.2 Picea sitchensis
GGAGATCCTTGATCTCAGCCATGGGTACTATGAAAGTGAGTGAAGTGTGGTTGTGCTCCACTCATCTCAAAAGCCTCTCACCCTCTCTGGCTGGAGTTCCCCCTATGACTACTAGTCCATATACTATTGTTGGTCCCACCTCTGGTCGAGGATATCATCGAGTCCTCGCAAGGTATGTTGGGTGCACTGTTCCCACATCTGTACATAGATGACACACAAAATTTGGTACTCTATACACACATAAAACTGATATATACAAAATAAATTAAAAATTTAAATAACATTAAAAAACATGTTATCTATCTCTCCTCGCTCCTCTCCGAGAGGCATAGGCATGTCTAGATCCCTGGAAGAGTTTATTCTCACATACGGGTATTCCTCTATCACTGGAATATATCGTGCACACCATAAAAAAAATGTGTCAACGAAGGCCTCTATGGTCCCCCCCCTGTCGTGGCAACAATGTTACCCATCTACACAATGTTGGGAAGGAGGCCACATGCCCTTGCACAATCTCTCTAGGACTAAGGCTGGGTACTCTTGAAAAAGAAGAATGAGCATAAAATAGTACCAAACCATAAGTTTTTGTTGTTGTGTTGTCGACACTCTGTCAATTATCTCTTCATGCATGTGAGCATGGTCATACTCTAGTCAAAGATATTGGCCTCTTGGCACTTAATAGCATAGTGCATGTGTGCTTGAGAAGCCTGGTGAAGGGTCATGGATACAGTAATCCTCCAAATAAGTAGCAAGATCACTCTTAGAGATAGACTCATGATCTTGTGAATAGGCACCTGAGAACCCACCTTTTGATTATTGGCCTCATAGTACATCTGAATGTAGTCCTCAATGTTAAAAGGCTCGGGGGTAAATTTCTACAGATTGACTAGTTCCCCTCTCATCAAGAGTCTAGTCAAGAAGTAGATGTGTTCAGTTGTTAGAGTCAAATATTGTCCCTCTATCATGATTTCCTATGCATCTAGATGCCAATAGTCAACCAGGTCGTTCAGTAGCCTGGGTTGTGCCATCATAAATGGACATTGAAGGAACTTCCACAACCCGCATTGTTTCAATGCGGCAATAACAACATAGTCCTCTTCGACCAATACATCAATGCCCTCATGTTCCCTCTCCCTCCAGTGGACATACATCCTATTCCATGGAAAATAAAATGGAGTTAGCTCTTTCCTTTTAAATTTTCTCCAAGATTTTAAGGGTGTACAATGGATGTTTTGGCCTCAATCATGTATGTACGTGGGTAGAGTGTCTTCTGCCTGAGTACATACATGGGTTGTCCTTGGACAACCCACGTACATGCAGAGCCGCTCTTTTTAAGAGAGAATCCCCCTTCAAAAAGAAAAATAAATGCATAAAAGAAAAATTTAAATGCAAGGGGGATACATTTGTACTTACTTGATCCAAGCAGAACTTCGTTTCATCTAATGAAGCTCCCAGAATCAACTTCTCTAGCGAAGGGGATTTTTCTCCTTTTGGTCAATTTTCAAAATGCAATGGTGAAAATGAGTTGTTAGCTTCTATTTATAGACTTTTTTGGCCCTTTTTGCCACTTTTTTGACCCCTTTTGTCGTTTGTCCATGATTGATAATCACTTAATCCCATTTTTGAGTTTCTTATTGGATGTTATGATATGCTCTTCCTATGGTTTGGTAACCTTTTGGGGATGGGTCACTTTTGGTATCCTTTGGTAAAAGTCATTTTTCCAACTTTTTGCATGTAAGTTAGGATTTCACCTCCACTTTCTGCATGTCATTGTATTTTCCGCTTTGCCATAGGATCGACCCCACCAAAGTGCAAGACAAAACCTTTATTGTTTCTCTAGAAGTTTTGTAATTAAGTGGTAGAGCCTACCTTTACATGGATTTCTTAGGTAGATCCTTGTTTCATTTTTGCATCCATGCTGTCAGTAATGATTATAGGCTCAGGAGTCCTTTTTAGTATTGTCATGATTATGAGATTGAGCCTCATTCATTTGATGCACCATCATTCTTGACCTCACCCTCGGGACTCCTAAATGAGAACGCTTTGTTGTCTTTCAAGCTCACTTTACAGTTCGAAAGCAACATTCGATGAGACTGTATTTATGATTTTCGATCTTGTCTCGATTAACTGAGAAAAGTAGCACCCTAGAGTCTTCTTTAAGGCCTTTTCATACTCTCTAAAAATGAAATTTTATTGAGTGATATTTTTTCCCTTCACACTCACCAAAATCAAATTTGAAGGAACATTTGTTCGATGGTAGTTTACCCCTTTTTCAGTCCAAACGGTCAATTGCACGAATAAAGGTATTCTCTAGGAACTTTGGTTCACTAGAAGAGTATTCTTAGGCGTAAGTTTAACCCTTTTTCGGGCCTAAGGGACTAAATTTTTTAAAAAGGATCATTCTCCTTGGTTTTTTCTTATCACCTTTTTCAGGGCTTGGAGATTACTTACGAAAAAGGAACCCCCACAGAGTCCATAGTTAAGCTCTTTTCACACTCCCCAAAATTGAAAATATCGTCGAGTGACCTTGTTCCATCACACTCATTAAATTGGTCTAGAAGAACATCTACTGGAATGGGTTTAACCATTTTTCCTTCTGGTAGATTATAGTGGAAAAAGGTACTCCTCTGGAGATTCATCTCACCAAGAGAGTTCTCCTCAGTAACTTATATACGTTTTTGGGTTAAGGAGACTAAACTGAGAAAAATGATGTGAGTCCATAGTTAAGCTCTTTTCAGACTCCTTAAAATTGAAAAGATTGTCTAGTGATCTTGTCTTTGTCACACTCATTAAAATGGTTTTGAATAGACGTATTTTCAGTGAAAGTTTACCCATTTTTCGAATTGAATAGACTATCACCAAAAAAGGTACTCCCTGGAGTTTTCTTTTACGTTTATTCAGACTCTCTAAATGTGAAAAAAATATCAATCTTACCTTCTCTGGGATCATTATAGTTACATTGAAGGGATTTTCATTGTGTCTTACTAATCTCATTTCCATCTCCGCATCTTTGGCCTAATGTCGACTCCATGTTTCTCTCAACTGAACCTTTGAAGCATGCATTATACACAAGCCTTGTAGCACTTTTTGCCTCTGGTACTTGTAACCTTGACCCATCGAGGAATTTTCCCCGAGTGTCATTTTCCTGCACATGTCTCCTTGATCTGAGCATTAGTATGTTCCTTGCGCTTGGAACTAGTATGCTCACTTGCGACACTCGTTCCTCCTTTGTAACGTAGAATTCTTTTATTATTTTTCAAGCTCTTAAAAAATTGACAAAGAAAAAAAAATCAAATATCCCAAAAAGAGGGGACGAGAAATATGTATTCTTTTTTCAGAAGCACAAAGAGTCGCCCTTGGACAAAGAACATACTTTTGTTTTTTCGTCAAGCATTAGGATCTAGTATGACCTTAGGAAGTTGTTCTCTCTCAATAGAGTTGTGTCCTCCTCCGTTTGGTTACTCTTCCAAACACATGGAGAGTTTGTGTTGCCTCCTTCATCATGAACTTATGTCAATGTAATGCTGCCTAAGTCTGATCATCTTTTGTGTTTTTTTCCAAGGGAAGTTTCACCCAACCTGAGTCGGCCTTTTTGTAGTTTTTCTCTTGAAGTTCATTGCCTGATCATTAAGATCCTCTTGTATTTTCCTGACAATTCATTGAAGACCTTAGGGTAGTGAATTCATACATTCACATCGTACTCCTACCTGAGTTTTGAATATCTTGAAGTAGTTTCTCGAGCTTTGAAGGCCTCATCTCTAGCCATCAGGAATCATTGGCTTCTTGAAGATGGATACTCTACTTGTATATCTTCGACTAGTTTTGAGATGTAGATCCATTATGTATTGTTCACGGATAAATTTTATATAGTTATATGAAATGGATATACAATGTATTTGATTGGAAGCCATGATTTATTTCATCTTGAGCATGGGTATTCCCACCTCGGAGAGACATTTGTTGTTTCGAAGATGGCACCTCCTAAAATTTGGTCCTGAGCTCACTCGAATTCGTACATTGGTGAAGATATTGTAATGTATTTCAGCCATCAGTTTCTCTTTTGACCTCACAAATTAGGGGGCATCTGTTATAGCCCTAAATTTTTCTACACATGCATACATGGCCTTGGCCCTCTTACTTGCATTTTTTTCCAAAGCACCGCTGAGAAACTCTTCTTAAAAAAACAATTTTTAGAATATGTATGTGCCCTGCACCATTACATCCCACGTACATACACTTTATGCACCACTACAGTTCTCGTACAAATGCATCTTTCACCATTACATCCCATGTATACTTGAAAAAGTTGCAAAAAATAAAAAGTTGCAAGGAATTTGTTGAATTTCATGGGATATTGGAGGTTTTCCAACTAATCCAACTACTATATCCCATCACCCAATCGAATGACCATCCTTTTCGCATATAAAAGGACATGTTGGGGTCTCATTTCATAACTAAGCATAAGAATAGTGTAATGAACCCAATCGTTATTACTCCAAGCGAAGAGAAAAGTGTAAATTATTTTTTGTTTTTAGGTTGGAAGGAAACGACGACACAGTTAAACCACAACACCTAACAACGAACACCATGCATGCAGATCAGGAAATAGACAAAAATGACTCTACACACTAGCACATCAAGAAACTGGGTGAAACATGCATAAATCAAAAAGGAAGAAACAAACTACCCGCCCGACACACAACACAACAACGCCTACAAGCTAAGGACAACATCCATAATATCGACAAAATGGCCTCGACGACCAGTAACTAGAACCTCTATGGCGCATAAAACCAAACGCATGAAGGCGTTACAACCCAAGTGCCAACAACAAATACAACAAGCAAACGGCCACAACGGGTAGCACAGACTCTGACCAAGTTATTATTCACCTCTATTCATTAGGGCGTACAATGATCCTCTCATCAGGGATCATACATCGCCAGGTGATAGGTGTGAAAACAACCATGGCGCAACAGGATAACTGGACCCTCAACACTAGCTAAAATCAACGTGTTAGGAGATCAAAGGACTATCTAGACATCTGACGACTAACCCTAGCACCCAATGACAAGTCAACAAGATGACTATGACATTCATGCAAAACAATAATTTCCTTGCGCAACATAATCAATCTACACACCTTAAATAAAAATTTTAAGGTACATATATATTAAAAGAAAATTAGCAATAAAAGATAGTGGCAATATCATTGATAATGATTAATACAAGATAATGGTTAATACAAGATAATGTTTAATACATATATTTTACAAATATTTTAAAATATACAGATAATGGTTAACATACAGATATACTGATGCAGGAGCATCACTCACTCATCAAGCGAGCCAGCGCGTGGAGCAAAGAAGAAAGCTAGACAGCGCCAGCATCAAGTTTTGAAAACACCTTGGAAATTGTTGTGCCGCCCTTTAAATGAAGGCATTCATAAAGAGGCGTACTTGTATTGTAAATGGACCTTGAGCAGATAAGCTCACGTCCTTAGGTAGCTGAGGCATTTAATAGTTTTAATGCTGTTAGATATGAATTAATTGTAGATTTGATAGTTTCAGATTTCGAGAGGGAAAACAGAATATAGACACCCTCCTTTGTAAATTGTAATTTTTATTGAGAAAACAGGGAGCAAGCAGAGCAAGTAGAGAACTTGTGGAGAGACCTCATGTACAGATTGGATTAATAGAAGGAGTTTTTTTTTTTGATTCAATTCCATGAATGGTGTTGTTTCTCTGTGTATGTGCTTATGTGCTTGTGAATGTTTTTTTTCTTTGTATGAAATTTCTTTGAATACTCTTTGCATGTGATTTCATAGGATTAATTGAGGACTGAAGAGATGAGGATGAATTTCAATTGTTTCTCTATCGGAGCCAGGAGATTCCTGCGTAGAGCGCAATGAGATTCATCCGCATAGAGTGCGTTGATGAGGCCAGACAGTTGAACTCTTATTCTCATATTCCCATAAGTTAAATTGGGTTGGTAGAGTCATGCAGGGAAGAGTACCGACCGAATTGGAAGTCTCAGTGGTGATTCTGAGCTAAGGGAGTCGAAGATCTCTGTTGCAGGTGAGTGCACGGGTTCTGAAGGACTCGACAGTTCGAGATTTGTTGGAGGTATGTTGAGAAAAGGGTGGGTGAAATCTCTGAAGGAGTCAGAGGAATTAAGCTCAAGAGGGATAGTTCCTTTCAGGTATACTGTGGGAATAGACCCAGGAGAAGTTCCAAACTGGAAGGAGCTTTAGAGAAAAGAAAATCTCCAGGGAGGAGAATCGGTGGACAGGGTTCAAAGGAGGAATCAGTGAAATCTCATTGACCGTTGGATCGTAGGGAAGCTACACGAAACGTAACCCCTAGGCGCAAGAAGACCCGGAGCCATCGCATATCGGCATATCGGGGTTTGCGCAGGCAAGAGTTCCATACTCATCGAAATCGCGAGTAGCGATTTCCCGAATTAACCGGAGCCGTCGATTTCCACGAGATAGGTGGCACAAGATCCATAGAGGTCGAGATTCGGCATTCAACAGTTTCCATTGCAAGGAAATTTCGACCAGTGAAATCACGATCCCGCGATTCCCGATAGTAAGGAGAGAGGAGGTGACGTGGCGTGGGATAGCGCACGTGCCATCGGAGTTTAGGGATCGGAGGTTTGGGAAGCGATGGAACCGTGACATCACAATTGTCGATTTCCCGTTAGGGAAATCCCCGAAGGGAGNATTTTGTATGGGACACAACCGAGGGGAGTTTTTGAGCTCAAGGAGTTAGGATAGGCTGAAACTAGCAGCGCGAGCACTGAAGAATTCACTGAAGCGATGGAGGAACTTCACACGAAAGTGAAGCAGCGACTGTAGAAATCAAATCAGGAGTATAAGTGCAGAGCTGATCAACGGAAGAGACAACTTCAGTTCGAAGTTGGTGACATGGTTCTGGCACACTTGAGGAAGGAAAGGTTCCCAAGGGGAACATACAACAAGCTCAAAAGGAAGAAAATCGGACCATGCAGAGTCCTGAAGAAATTTGGAGAGAATGCATATGAAATCAAGTTGCCAGAGGGCATCGGAATATCTCCGATTTTTAATATTTCAGATTTATACCCATAAAGGGCTAGAGAAGGAGAGGCTGGAACTGAAGGACCACAAGTCTAGTGGCAGAAGAAATTACCAGTTGCACAGAAGCCGCAGATGGAGTGCATACTGGACAAGCGAGTGGGGAAGAAGACCAGGCGCAATCAGTATTTTGAATACCTGGTGAAATGGAAGAACCACCCAGTGGAGGATGCCAGCTGGGAGACATAAGCAGTTATCCAGAAGCATGGGCACACCGTGAAGGAGTTCATGGACAGGAGCCCATGAAATTTTTTTGAGCCGAGGAGTATGATGTAGGAGCATTGCTCACTCATCAAGCGAGCCAGCGCGTGGAGCAAAGAAGACAGTTGGACAATGCCAACATCAAGTTTTGAAAACACCTTGGAAATTGTTGCGCCGCCCTTTAAATGAAGGCATTCATAAAGAAGTGCACTTGTATTGTAAATGGACCTTGAGCAGATAAGCTCACGTCCTTAGGTAGCTGAGGCATTTAATAGTTTTAATGCTGTTAGATATGAATTAATTGTAGATTTGATAGTTTCAGATTTCAAGAGGGAAAATGGAATATAGACACCCTCCTTTGTATATTGTAATTTTTATTGAGAAAATAGGGAGCAAGCAGAGAACTTGTGGAGAGCCCTCATGTACAGATTGGATTAATAGAAGGAGTTTTTTTTTTTTATTCAATTCCATGACTGGTGTTGTTTCTCTGTGTATGTGCTTATGTTCTTGTGAATGCTTGTTTTCTTTGTATGAAATTGCTTTGAATACTCTTTGCATGTGATTTCAGAGGATTAATTGAGGACTGAAGAGATGAGGATGAGTTTCAATTGTTTCTCTGTCTGAGCCAGGAGATTCCTGCGTAGAGCGCAGTGAGATTCATCCACATAGAGTGCGTTGATGAGGCCAGACAGTTGAACTCTTATTCTCATATGCCCAGAAATTAAATTGCGTTGGTAGAGTCATGCAGGGAAGAGTGCCGACCGAATTAGAAGTCTCAGTGGTGATTCTGAGCTAAGGGAGTGCAAGATCTCTATTGCAGGTGAGTGCACGGGTTCTGAAGGACTCGACAGTTCGAGAGTTGTTGGAGGTATGTTGAGAAAAGCCTGGGCAAAATCTATGAAGGAGTCAGAGGAATTAAGCTCAGGAGGGATAGTTCCTTTTGGGTATACTGTGGGAACAGACCCAAGAGAAGTTCCAAACTGGAAGGAGCTTTAGAGAAAAGAAAATCTCCAGGGAGGAGAATCGGTGGACAGGGTTCGAAGGAGGAATCAGCGAAATCTCGTTGACCGTTGGATCGTAGGGAAGCTGCACGGGATGTAACCCCTAGGTGCAAGAAGACCCGGAGCCATCGCATATCGACATATCAGGGTTTGCGCAGGCAAGAGTTCCATACTTGTCGAAATCACGAGTAGTGATTTCCTGAATTAACTGGAGCCGTTGATTTCCACGGGATAGGTGGCACGAGATCCCGAGAGGTCGGGATTCAACATTCGACAGTTTCCATTGCAAGGAAATTTCGACCAGCGAAATCGCAATCCCGCGATTCCCGATAGTAAGGAGAGAGGAGGTGACATGGCGCGGGATAGCGTACGTGCCATTGGAGTTCGGGGATCGGAGGTTTGGAAAGCGATGGAACCTTGACATCACAATTGTCAATTTCCCGATAGGGAAATCCCCGACGGGAGCGGAAACATTGACCATTGACCATCGGAGTTCGGGGTTTGGAATAGCACGAGAACGTGCACACAGGGTTCGCGATAGCGCGAACGTCGATTTCTCGATTTGCGAAGGGGGGATCGCTGAAGGAGATTCATGTGGGTAAGAAACTTACGACGAGGGAGCTGAAAGAGTCCTTGACTCTTCGACCTGTGAGACGAAGAAGGTCCTGGTGGAAGCGGTTGGACCATGAGGGTCGCGACTTGCACCATATACCAATAAAGGATATCATTGAGAATGGTTAATACAGATATTGTACAACGATATATAATGGTTAACCACTAAAATTAGCAATAAAAGATAATGGTTAATATATAACCAATAAAATTAGCAAAAGGATAATGGTTAATATATAAAAGATATCATTGATAATGGTTAATACATATATTTTAAGATATTTTATCTGTATATCTTATTGGTATTAATATACTTTTGATTGTTGTGGCAACAAAAGATAGCGGTTTTAATATACTTGTACAATATCCTTAAAAGGATTAACGATAAAATAATTTAGCAAGGGATTACAATATGCATCGTTGTCAATCATAAGTAATTATATCGCTGTGTAATTTCAAAATGATCAAAATAATACATTGTCATATACACACGCGATCATGTAAACAATTAATAAACATGTTGTCAAATAATAATAATAATAATAATAATTACATAGTTATAAAAACATTTTCACTATATGGTATAAATTCGTTGTCAAATGTAGGCAACACTATCCTTCCATAATGTTGTCAATAACAATGCAATTAAAGAGGTCTAATATCAATGTTGTTGATTAATTATTCAATTGCAGGTACATTAAATGCAATAATGAAGTCTATTAATTTTGTTTTATGTAATTATTACATGGTTGTGTATACACTACTGCCATCTGTTAAGCATGATATATATGGCATAAATAAGATGTCTCTCATATGAATTAAATACTAATTTTTTGGGGGTAATTAACCATCACTAGCTGATAAATAAATATCATTGCCCATTAAAGGTAACGATCAAAACGCCTTCGAACAACAATTTTTGTTCTTAAATACCCTCTCATTCTTTGATTATTAACATTGTTATTCATTGCATATAAGTCATTGTGAAAAATATTACTATCACTATAATGAACACTACCCAGAATCGTTGTGCATAGAGCACTATGAAAATCGATGTGCATATCATAGGAGGAAATGAAGGCATAGTATACCTAGCAGATACATACAAGTTCACAACCTTAACATTAAATCATTGCAGACATATAAAGAAACAAGCGCAGACATATAAAGATCGTTATTCATGAAAAGAACAACACTTCATAAATCTCTATGAGATTTAGTTGTCATACACAACATCAAACAATTTATTTGTTGTCCCTTAAATATGGAAATTTCACATTCGATGTAACTTAACCTCACAGAGAAATTAAATGTTCAGGCTGACAAAAAGATAAGAAGGCACAAAGGTAAAATCGTTGCCACATCAAGATAAGATTGCGGTGAGTATTACATAAGAAAACACATTCAGATAGTGAGTAATATGTTTCCTAAAGGTTGCGTAAACTCCTGTGTAAGTATACAAATTGTTGTCTAGACATCGCCAAAAATCGTTGCCTCTTTCTTACAAACTTCACTGTGTCAAGTAATTTTTGAAGAAAAGGGGAAATGTTACATGTAAATGCAGTCATTAGTGGTCCAAAAATGTAGATCAAAAGGGTTGTAATTTCACAGTCAATGAATGATAGAAAAAAAACAGACACAGAATCCCTATAATGCACAGTCCTTACTACATAATCGAATTGGCTATAAAAAATCAAAGTCAACCTATAAGTGGCTACATAAATTCACAATCATTATATGAAAAATTGTGGCTGTGAATTTAGATGGCCATATAACTTGCAGTCAAAATGTAAATGGCTTTACTCATTTCATAGTCAATAATAGGTAAAAAGAGCATTGTCGTACAATGGGTAACTGTCAAATAAATGAATTTAATCACAGTCACATAGCTTAAAAAGAAACATTGTCATTCAAGTGGACAACATTGAGATTCTTCCATTCAAGAGCTAGAAACTGATAAGAAAATCACAGAGAATAACATACCTTCCGAAAATGCAGAGGTGATATAAAACAAAGAAGGTATTGAGTTTATCACAAAGAGAAAGGATAAACAATACACATAGGTAATCAATCGCAATAAGGTGCAAGACAATCATTCAACCAGGAAAAATCAACGCAGAGATAAGAAAGGGTATATGGTCAGGAAAAAACCAGGAACTATCCTTCACTCATCATCCATGCACATAAAAGTAGGGCATTATAATCTATACGTTTATTAACAACGAACTGACGACCGTTGATTCGACACCTGGATGACTGCTCAGGCATGGACTAATGATCTAGGGATAAGGACAGAAAATAAAGCACAATATATTCATAATAATAAATAAAACAAAACAGAACAATCATAGCAATCAAGGATTGGTTTGCCAAGGAAATCAATTCAAGCAGCAAGCTTAAAGCTATTATGACTTTAACTTCTCGATTAAAAATGTTCAGTAAAACACTTTTCTTTAAACAATAGAAGTACAGTAATGAAAGTGTAAGAACAATATTAATATACCATTCAAAATAAAATAATGCATACAGTAGCCCAATGTGACAGCTTCAAGTTGTTGTTCTGCATGCACTTTGACCATCTCTCTCTTGCCGACCAATGTGACTTCACCAGTATCTCCCAACCAACACTAGGGGTACTCTTCTTCCTCCTGAGCCCCCCTAGCCACAAAGGGGCCATGCACACTAAACCATATAACAACTAGAACCCAGTTCACCTCGCAAGGTTGAGCTACCACTCGTTACCCAAGTTGGGTATCCCAACTCCAACAAGATAAGTCAGTGAAGACAAAAATTCTACACCGTAACATTACGCATAAAAGATGAGATCTATACTCATCCTCGTTCATCCTTTTTATAGATTTTCTAAGTGATTTCTTTCCCAATTTCCCATTTATTTTATTTTTCATTAATTTAATTCAGAAAAACCTCCCGTGTACACATGTCACCCATCCCCCTAGTTGCACCAAAAATTAATTTCATTAATTATTTAATTACTCCTATTTCCCTCGCCCACCTAAAATCATTCATAAAATCGCTCCTTTCTGTCCCCATATTCCCTTACACATTTTAAATGACGTACGCCCTTACTAAATTCCTAGTTGAGTTCATAATTAGAAAGTTCTTAAAGGAAAGATTCCTTACTAAGTTAGTCATTCATCTTTTTCCTTGAATTTCCCTTTTTCTTTATGTTTCCACTTTTTCCCTTAGTTTCCTATTTCTTTTAATTTTCTCTCTCTTTCCTTTTTTATCTAAAACTCAAATTAGAAAGTGTAGAAAGACAACCTCTTTCTCTTTTTAATTAATAAAATTTAATTAGCATATGTAGAAAAACAATCATTTCCTTTTTTAAAAATTTTAATCCCCCAAAGTAATTTGATTTTAATAAATTAATTGAATTTCTTACCCCCTTCTCATCACATGTTTAATTATGATTATTATTATTTTTACCACAAGTATCACTTAGCCCTAGATTTTAATTTTCTAGGTTGGGTGACATTTTTATTAGGGACATTGTTTTTAAATATTACTTATCACGTCATTTATTTTAAGGCTGACTAGGTTTATTCGCTTACTTGTTGAAATCGTGACATGCCCTTCAGGACACACTAGGTGCTCCAAGGGTGCAAATCGCCTTTTTTTTTTTCCCTTGCTCAACGTGCCCTTTAGGACACATTAGGTGTTCCAAGGGTACCACTCATCTTTTTATGTTTTCCTTGCATGAATTTCCCTTTAGGATGCACTACGTGCTCCAAGGATGTCACTCACCTCTTTCCATTTTCCTTGCGTGGCATTCCCTTCAATATGCACTATGTGCTCGAAGGGTGCCACTCGCCTCTTGACTGACTTGGTAGACATCAAAAACCCCTACAGTCAATACTTCACCAGGTGATCTTGTGGGAGACTAAGGGCCTCTAATGAATAAGGCCCCTGCCTTATTATGCGCCCCCTATAATCATCATGAGTGACTGTTGCAGTCTTCCCTCACGACATCATGGGTATTCTCGAACTAGTTAATTGTTAACCTACAATTAGAGCCACAATGTGAGTGCTAGTAGGTTTTGGTAGGGCTATTGTCCACACCTCTCTCTCAATGTCTCTAGTTCTCATGCGTGACACCTCTACTCCACATGTGAGTCTAGTCGGAAATATTTTGTCATCCTGCATCATCAACAAATCATGTCAGCAATAATAATCAACCATTATAACATCTAATCAGATGTACATATGTCATATCTACAACAATCAAACCCCAATAGTTGAATCCCTGAATCGATCCAGAGTCCAAGGATTTTGATCGATGCCTCTACATCCTTGAGGTCGAAAGTGTTGCACACTCAAGAGATCCCAGTCAATAGTAATTGTCTATGTAAATGTACAAAATAACATATAATCATATCCATAATGCCTCATAATTATAATCAAACGACCAATAGTATAATAATCTGGATCACTTGCAAGCAAGTGTCCTCAAAGAATAAGTTCTCTCAGTGCACACAACATCAAGATGTTACATACACCCCCTCTTGGTCTAAACTTCATCCTAAAGTTTCACAGTATATAAGTGACAAAATAATGTGTATCATAGTATCATAAGTTTATCTATCAAACAAAAATGGAAACTGTTGGCGCATATCATATGCGTCCTCCCAGGTAATCGAGTGCGGACTATAGTTGTCCCACTGGACCTTGACCTTCTCTACTATTCGACATCATAGCTATTGAATGTGATGATCCAAGATGCGGATTGTCTCATCCATGAGCGCACCCTCATATGATACATGTAAGGAACTCATGTCAATAACATGTGTAGGATCACTAATATAATGTCTCAAAACAAATACATGAAAAACATCATGCATACGCCTCAAATAATCTTGCAAGGCTATTCAATAGGCCACGAGCCCCTTCCTTTCCACAATCTCAAAAGGTCCCATGAATCTAGGAGAGAGTTTATCACCCTTTCCAAAATTGATTAAACTCTTGTGTGGTTTTACCGGAAAGAAGACTCGATCGCCAACTTTGTAACTATGGTCGACACAGTGTGCATCGACATAACTTTTTTGCCTATCCTGCACTTCTTTGATCCTTTGTATTATTGTTTTCATTTGATATTCCATTACTTGGACCACTTCTGGTCCCACTAGGACCCTATCCTCAAGCGGATCCCAACTCAAAGGCATCTGACACAGTCGCCCATAAAGAAACTCGAAAGGCGCCATCTTAATGGTGATTTGGTAACTGTTGTTATAAGTGAATTCTACCAGTGGCCAGAATTCTTCCCAACGCTTATGTTGGTCCATCATGTACATGCGCAACATGTCTTCCAAGATTTGGTTTGTTCGTTTGGTATGCCCGTCTGTCTCCGGCTGATACGTAGTACTAAAGTTAAGTTGGGTTCCCAAGGCCTCGTGGAAACTAGTCCAAAATCATATGTAAACACCGATCCTCAATCGGATAAAATCCTCTTAGGCATGCCATGCAACCTCACAATATCACTGATGAAAACTCTACCTATTTCTAGTGCCTGATACGTCGTACGCATAGGAATAAAATGATCACTCTTCGTCAGCATGTCAACTACCACAAAAATTGAGTTGTGTCTCCTTGCCATCAATTGTAAACCAACAATTAAATCCATTGAAATGACCTCCCATTTCAATTCCACAATAACGTGTGGTTGTAGTAATCCTGCTAGATGTCTATATTTAGCCTTTACCTGCTAACATTATAGACATCTGGCCACATAGTTGACTATGCATGCATTCATTCCTTTCCAAAAGAATAAGGGTTTAAGGACCACCCTCATCTTCGTGACTCCGAGGTGAGCCATGCACATTTCTCTGTGAGCCTTGTTTAGGATCAAACTCCTCAACTCATCGTTCGGTGGTACATAAATTTTATTTATAAATATTAATAATCCATTGTCATCAAATGTAAATCCTTCAAATCTTGGTACAACCATTGTGTTTTTTCCGGTAAAATACATGACCTCTTTGTACCAGTCATCATTGTGTTGTAAAGTTAGAATATTTTCATGTGGATTCATCTAAAGAGGCAACATCGAAAATATGTGTGGTCTCTGACTCAATGCATCTGCCACTCGATTCAATGTTCCCTTTATGTAGGTAATCTCGAAATTGTACTCGCTAAGAAATTGCGACCAATGTCATTGTCGCGCATTCATGTCACTTTGCATAAAGATGTGTTGGAGTCCATAGTGGTTTGTTTTTAGTTCAAATTTTCATCCAATAAGTCATTGTCTCCAAACCTTCAAGGCATATACAATGGCTAACAATTCCAAATCATGCGTCACATAGTTCTCTTCATGCCTTCTAAATTTTCTCAAGATGTAAGCGATCACTCGACCGTATTACATCAAGAATCTTCCTAAGCCTTCCTTGGACGTGTTAGTGCATACCAATAAGTCTGCATCCATGTCATGGACCTTTATTATCGGTATTGTTTTCATCATCTCCTTGAGCCTCCAAAATGATTCCGCACATTTCTCGGTCCAAACAAGCTTATTGTTCTTCTTCTGCAATTTCGTGATCAGATTTGTTATCTTCAAAAATCCCTCGATGAACTGTCGATAGTATCCTGCTAAACCCATGAAGCTACGCACTTTCGAGACATCCGTCAGAACAGGAAATTCCATAATAGCCTCTACCTTTGTTGGGTCCATAGTGATACCTTCGTCAGAGATGACAGGCCCTAAGTAGTGAATCTTCGATTGATAAAACGAGAATTTAGACAATTTCCCATACAATTTGTTCTCTCGTAGAAACTGTAGTACCAAGCACAAGTGCTCTTCATTCTCCTCCATTGTCCGAGATTAAACAAAAATATCATCAATGAATACTTGGATGAACTTGTCCAAGTACTCACGGAACACCTCATTGATCAAACTCATAAATACCCCTAGGGTGTTTATCAGTCCAAACGGTAAAACAATAAAATCATAATGTCCAAACCTCATCTTAAAACTGGTCTTAGGGACATCATCCTCCTTGATCCGTAACTGGTGATACCCCAATCTCAAGTCGATCTTTGAAAATACTGTCACACCCATTATCTGATCAAACATATCATCAATCCTTGGCAATGGATATTGATTCTTGATCGTTTCCTTATTCAATTGATGGTATTCACTGCAGATTCTCCACAACCCATCCTTATTTTGTATGAAAATAATAAGTGTGCCCCCAGTGACACACTTGTATGTATAAGTCCTAGGTTCAACAACTCCTTTAGTTGCATTCTCAACTCCTGTAACTCTGAGGTTGACATACGATAAAGCGTTCTTGCTATTGGTTCAGTCCTCGATTTTAGGTCTATGGTAAATTCCAATTCCCTCTCTGGCGGCATCCCAGGTAACTCCTTTGGGAAGATGTCTGCAAACTCTCTCACCACGAGAAGGTGATTTAGACCTTCTGCTACTCCCTTTTTGTTTAACTCAAGGATTGTATAAATCTTATATCCCTTGTGCATGCTCTTCCGTAGCTGTAAGGAAGAGATGAACCTCAGGGAAAATCCCTGGTTCTGGCGTACAATCACGCGTCTCTATTCCTCATCATCAACTAAGCTCAATCACTTTGTCTTACAGTTGAGTATCATCTCATTATATTCCAGCCAGACCATAACAATCATGACATCATAAGATCCTAATATCATGATGTACAGGTTGGCCCTGGTGACAAAATCTCCCAAGTTAAGGGTACATCATGTAACCTTCCCTCCAACCTTTTGTTTAGCTCCTAAATCCATCTCTACAAAGATAAACTCATCATGTTTGACTACCTTTACCTTAATCTGTTTTATCACTGCATTAGAAATGAAACTCTCGGTAGCACATATATCTATCAAAATACTAAGGGTCTGGTCAACGACGATACCTGACATCTCGAGCACAATCGACTGGTGCTCTACCTGGTGGTTATTCACCACTGCATGAATCCAATGGGMTTTGYAAAAATCTCCCACTATAGTGGKTTCGTCTGATCTAGATTCTCTAGTCCTCTCCACTGGGCAGTCGCGCTGGTAGTGTGGCTCCCCACAAGTCCAACACCCCTTCTTCGATCCAATATTCCTGGTACCTGAAGTAATAGTTGACATCCCACCAGCCTGGAATCCTAGTATGTTTTGTTGAACATGCCTAAACTATTGCTGTTGCGGTTGACGCTGCTACTGATGTTGTGGTCCCCGATAAGGAGTCCCCTGCTAAGGCACTAGTCGTCGAGGTGTAGTGATAGTGTATGCTCTCTAGAATCCATGATATCCTTGCGTATGTTTGGTTGGTGTCTGATGTTGTGGCACACTAGATGACACCTACCTTGTTGGTCTCGTTGGAGTCCTTCTCTAACCCCTGCTGATAAGCTACTCTAGTTTCCTATGAGGGCCTTCTCGATGACATCATGCAATGTTTGAGGAATAAAAATCCTAAAATTTTCACGTATGCTGACATTAAGGAAAAACAAGAACCTATTGACCTTAAGTTTCTCAGTATTAAGGTGCAGAGCATACTGAAGCAACTCCATAAAACGAGCCTCATACTCGGGCACTGTATGACTGCCTTGTCACAAGGCATTGAACTCGTTGATCTTACACTCAATGAACTCCTCTGATAGGTACCTCTCTAGGAACCGTTCCTCAAACAAATCCCATGACACGTCTTGGACGACCATGTTCAATTGTGCCAGGAACATATTCCACCATAGAAGAGTGCTCCCCTTTAGTTGAAATACCACCATGCGAACCTTCATGTTAGAGGCATAGTCGTGAAGTGCAAAGCGCATCACCATATTCTCCAACCATGCCTCAATGGTTGAGCCATCCAAGGCACCAAAGAACTCAAGAAATTTGAACTTCTCGAGTTCACGGTGAATGCTACCAGTACCAGTCGGAGTGCGCGATGGTTCCTCAGGGGGTGTCAGTGCCCTGGCATCATCTCTGTCTATATAGTTAATCAATGAATTATACATCCGCTGAAAGGACCTCATCAACTAATGCACATCACCCACCCCTATCTACTCCTTCCTGACAACATTTTCATCTCCCTTGGGGTTAGACCCCTCAGGCGTGGATTCTATTGGGGGTGTCGTGTCTCCTCCCCTAAAACCTCGTCATATGCCTCTGTGACGTCCTCTAACCATGATTACATGCACAAGTAAAAATCAAATTAATTAGCAACCTCATAATCAGAAATCAAATCAATGAAAGTCATAGTGATCCCACGTCCTGGGTCGAAACCTCCCTCTGATACCATATCTAACGAACCCAACCATTCTAACTCCAAGCAAAGAAAAAAGTGCATTTTTTTTTTTTTTTAAGATGGAAGGAAACAACAACATAGTTAAACCACACCACCTAAGGATGAAAACCACGCACACAGATTAGGAAACAAACAACAAAAACTATACACACTAGCACATCGAGCAACTGAGCGAAACATGCATAAATCGAAAAGGAAGAAACGAACTACCTGCCCGACACACAACACGACAACGCCTACAATATAAGTGTTGGTTGTGCA
>SNQJ01S0135975.1:2436-16628 GCA_010110895.2 Picea sitchensis
TATATTTGCAAGATATTGATAGGACAGGAAAGGAGTATTTCTATTAATAATTGATCAACATAAGTATCAACATTACAAACTTTCGTGACGGCATGGTTCGAAACCAAGAAACCAAGTTCCTTCCAATTGGGTCTCACCACTTCAATCCTCCACCGAAGGCAAGCTCATAGCAAAGAGGTAATGAGGTCCTCTCGACAATAAGGAAAGAGATTGGGGGCTGAACACTGTGTTCAAACTTGAGGGACAAAGGGATGCAGACTCAATATGAAGTAATTTCTCCAGAGTAACTTTTCTCTCAAAGTTGAATGCTTTTCCTCTTTTTCCATAGCTGGAAATTGTGCTCTTATAGCCTCTAGAATGCAACTGAAGGGCCGAGTCAAAATGTTTCCAGTATATGGAAGGCCAAAGATCAGAGATCTTCTATCGCGACATGGAAACCCGACCTCATTTTGTATTTTCTGGCACAAATCTCGATATACGCGAGTTGTAGTGGAGCAACAAGCGTATATGCATCTTGCAAAGCAGTTAGGGAGCGTATATGTCGAAAAATATATATTTTTGGCTCTGGATTTATCAAAAAGGGGTTGATAAATCTGCATAGGGAAATGGAAAAAGGCCCTCTGTGCAAGATAGCAATGGTGAGGCAAATCTTGCTATAACAAATGCCCCCTAATGTGTGAGATCAGAGGAGTATCGGCGATGGCCGAAATACATTATAAATAACCTAGAAGTGGAATGGTAGAGAACCAGCTGGACGAACTCAATTGCTCATTACATTATGTACTAACTTTGCATACATGGCTGCCAAGAATACAATTCAGATCCATGTGGAAAATATACCAACAAGTGTTCATTGCCATGAGTAGGCAAGTATAAATGTGGTTAGATGCCAATAGCTGTCATAGTCACGAACAAGACCCAGTGAAACCAGTCTCAAAATCAATCTGAATATATCTGTATACCATGGAGTACAATCTAATCTCCCATCATCGCTGAAATCAAATAGGTACTGGTCCAATGAAATGGAAGCAACAACTCAGGAAAGGTACATCCACAAAGTGATGTCTTCAAGTCTTCAATACAATCCGCCAATGGTGCAAGTATACATCATGTGAATAAACGAGTGGAGGTCAAACATGATGACACATCGTTTGATTACTGATCATTGAGGTATATCGTTAACAAATGCGAGACAACCTACCAATGATGAAAGTAGGTATCAAGGCACCGAGTACATCTCTACAATTGTGAATAAAGGAGATGGTATCGAACACTTGAGAGATCCATTGATCGGGAGACATTGATGTATTCCCATCTTTCAATGGCGAGAGAGCCTACCACTAATGACTGCAAGCCTCAAGGTACTCATAAAACCCTAGGTCTCGTATCCAGAATACATTAGCTGAAGTCGATGGAAAGAGACCTGTTGAAAGGAGAGCATTAAGGAATCTCTCATCAGTTAGGAGCTTCATGATTTGGTGGAGATCAGACGAAGAACATGCTCACGAACCAATGACCCTGTGTGTCTTTCGTGCGTGCCAAATTCAAGCGGTACACGAAAAAGACCCTCCGAATAGCAGCCAATGATAAAAACTACTAACAAAGGTGAGGAAACCACCAATAAGGATAATGACATCCAAGACACTACACAAATCCCAAAGTGTGAATAGATGTATTTCCGTCAAACATAAGGGAAACCACCCAGTGAATGACCCATGATGAAATGTCGATTGTTGGGTTCAAGGTGACCTACCAATGATGAAAGTAGGGCCAGGGTGCATCATAAGACCAAAGTATCATGTGATTCTGAGACAAACTGAGGGTAAGGGTGAAATGCAAAGTCAATTTTTCTGAGGAGTGGCCAACACAGGTTGATAGACTTCCTTTGAATAGTAGCATGAGACATACGGTGGACTCCGACAACATAGACTTAATGATGTGACAACTAGATGTAGGAGGCATCCATAATGTTCTCTATAGTGACTGGAAGATTAACCAGTCAGTAGAGAAAATTCTGTAACGAGATCAACTTCCTAAGGCCATGCTAAACCCAAAATTATGATGACGCAAGGAATCAATAACTTTGTGCTCTGTTCAAAGGTGACACGACTGCTGCCAATTACAATATAGTACTCCCTTCCCGCCCGTCTTTTTTTGTTTTTTCATAAAAAGTGAATGCTATGATATAGAGGAGGGAAGGAGTGTCACAAGTAAGCAAAAATAGTTCTAGCAGTGAAACATACCTATTCTCAATGCAAGGAAATTCATGTGGGAGATGGACACTCAGGGTGATGTTCCTTCCAAGGTATAGGGTGTCAAATTGCAAAGGATATAAACAAGGCTCTGCTTGGTTGAGGATGAAAACTGCTTGGGCCATGGTTTATAATGCAAAGCGAGAAACGACTAAAGGATCAATACTGAGATGCAAGTAAGGGCATGAGATGCAATCACAATTTAACACCAAAAAATGTCCTTTTTTATATCTTTTAGTCTACTTGGTGTGAAAAAGGGGTAAACTTGTGCCAAATAGACATCTTTTCAAATCCAATTTAAGAGTGTTAAAAAGACAAGTTCACTCGGCAATCTTTTCCATTTTTGATAGCGAGTAGAAAAAGAGCTTAACTAAGACTCATGATCTTTCAAATCCAAATTTAACAAGCATGAAAGGGACAAATCACTCGGTGATCTTTTTAGTTTTTGGACGAGTCGAAAAAGAGCTTAACTGAGACTCATGACCTTTCAAATCCAACTTTAATGAGCGTGAAAGGGACAAATCACTCGACGATCTTTTTCAATTTTTGGACGAGTTGGAAAAGAGATTAACTAAGAATCATTTGGAAGATTTTAGGTGGTAAGCCATGGGGGAGGCCAAGGCTCCCGTTTAGACCTCTTGTGGAATGTCAGTATATTATGAAGAACCGACACATACTTGGGAAGACCCAAAGCTCTCCAAGTCGATGAGGACAAAGTGATAACAAAGGTTATCGTCTCCGTAATATATCGGATAATGTCTCTTCCTAGAAAAGACATAGGAAGAGGCATTGGATACCCCACAAGACCATCCCAATCAAAGGGAACCTCGTCAATACTTGGAGGGAGAGAACTCAGGAAGAGTAAAACTCTCTCTTGTTCAAAAGGTGAAGTAATAGAAATGCTAAGGACATGGCATAGAAGGTATAGAACCATAACCAGAAGAGAAGGATCGACCAAAAATTTCATTGGCACGATCACTTCCTTAGATTTTTCACTCTCCAAGAGAAGAGTGGGGTCGATCGAAGATTGCATTGATACGACCACTTCCTCAACCACTAGTTGAATAGGATGCGAGACAACAAGGTCAAGAGGCGTATCACCCCAAAAAACATGAGTGTTGTTGGTCAAAGATTGCATTGACATGACTGTTGGTTGAACAAGATGCGAGACAACAAGGTCAAGAGGTGTATCACCCCTGAACATACGGGAGGTGTCAGTCGAAGATTGCATCGAGATGATCACAGGTTGAACGGGATGTGAGACAACAAGGTCAAGAGACACATCAACCCCTAAAGGAAAAGGGGTGTCATTCGACGATTGCATCGGCATGACTATTGTATTAACCAAAGAAGGAGCGTAGTGTTATGAAACCATAGATGCCTCAGAACCCGAAGGGCCCTTAGGTGAGCCCCATGCTTCTGGTATCCCAACAATAACAGGACACAAACGAGTAAGTGACTTACTTTGCAAGTCTTACAAAGGAATCTAGGATTACGTCTGAGACATCTAGGCTTCTCAATCATATGAATTCCCCTAGCATGACTTGTAGTGGCTGGTGACATGCTCCCAGCATGACTTGCAGAGGCTAGTAGAAAATCTCCAACATGACTAGAAGAGGTTGGTGATGAATCCCCAACATGAGTAGTAGAGGTTGGTGATGGATGTACGGTGTGACTAACAATGACCAGTCATGTCGTCACATGTGCCCCGAGCATGACTTACAGCAGCTGGTTGCAGGTATTCAACATGACTCGTAGAGGTTGTCGACCAATATCCAACATGACTAGCAGAGGTTGGTGATATAACGCCAGTATGACACGTAATGACTAGACTTGTGCCCCTAACATGACTTGCAGCAGCTGGTTGCAGGTCTTCAGCATGACTCCCAGAGGTTGTCGACCAATATCTAACATGACTAGCAACGACTGGTGATATAATGATAGTATGACATGCAGTGACTGGACTTGTGCCCCTAGCATGACTTGCAGTGTTTGGTTGTGGGTCTTCAACATGACTTGCAAAGTTTGTCGGCCAATCTCCAACATGACTAGCAGAGGTTGGTGATATAATTCCAGTATGACACACAATGACTGGACTTGTGGCAGTAGTGAATTGCTACATTTGAGACCAAGGTCCAAGGAAAGATTGGTTTTGAGAAATTGTAGGCTAGGAAGGATCCTGGTTTACACCCTATCCCTGTCCAATAGGATAGTATCCTCCTCCATACTGATTCATAAAGGGTTGTAAGGGCATCGACACTGAGGAATTTGCTTGCAGAGGGAAAGATACATGACAAGGGTTGCTCATGTGAGGATATATGTTGCCCCCAGGTGAAGGAACTTCATGAGGGGGGTTGCCCATACTATAAAAATAACTCCCCGCAGATGAAACACTGGAGGACAGAAAGAGGTCTACCATGGAAAAAGTGTTCATAGGAACTGACATAGCAGAACAAGGATAAGTGGACGGAGTGTCATAAGTAGAATGATTTCTTAATTGGGCAATTACTTGTCGCATAGTGGATTCGTAGGAAGAAAGATTCAAACCTCCTACCATAAGAGGTGTTTGAAGGATATGACTCCCTCCAAACGAAGAGGGATAAGAAGGAGGAATCATGCCCCAGACCCAAAACTTGTATTCTCATAAGGAGGCGAGACATAGGATGGCAAGTGTGAAGACATATTAGACATACCATGAGAAAAATGATTAGAGACCCAAGGCATTGACTGAGTACCATAATTCTGCATACCATTATAAAAAGAGGACGGATTTTCCCCCATGAATGTCATGGGGGGGGTAGCAGTAAATGAGGTAGCAAAAGGAACTCCACTATCCATGATAACAAAGACTCTGCACGAAATCCTATGGTCAACTAATAGTCAAAGAACATACAAAAAAGTCAAACAACCAATATGCATGCAAACAGGCTAAAGTGGCTGAGTGGCCTCCCTCGCTAAAGAAGGTATGTCTCGTCCAAGAGGGACCTGAGACTCCCTGCTGAAGTTTGGAGGTAATAGAGTCATTTATAAGGGCCCTCGTAGGCTTAACAACTAGTCGGTTAGATCCCCCCTAAGAGGTAATCTTTCATAAAGGTTGTGTGTTGTTTGACCCCTATCTGACTCAGGATATAAGAAGAATAACCCCTACAAGTAACCTATGAGAAACCTAAGTCAAGAAACTAATCAACCACTATATAGCCGATGCACAGGGGAACAGTCGTAAGTCTGGATTATCGTATGGGCAGGGTAGCAAAGCCCAAAACCTTGAAATTACCACCTCTCACAGAGGTATGGATACTAGTAAGATCGTCAAATACAAATAAATCCATAGAAATATCTCTAACGCTAGGTGAGTATCCAGGGCTTATCCTTTCAACAAACTTCGCGCGACCTTGTGCTTAACTTTGGTGTGAGCGGAGCCTCCTAATATTACCAATTATACAATGGATTTCTCAACTCCCTGTCTCAGACACATATGTTGATTTAATTGACTTGGAGAAGTTTACTCATAAAATCATATTCCAAGGCACTAAATCCTAGGCTAGTTTGTGCACCCTAAACAATAACATCATTACTAATCAATTTTAGTTTAAAGCGTAAATTTTATTGGCCGTGATTACTCAAAAAGGTATGGAAATTAAACTCATGGTGTTATGACTCTGCATGAAAATAAAAATAGATATAATGCAAAGCCTAACTTTAAATTTTCAGTGAGTGATATGCTAAATAAAAACAATGCAATATTCAAATTTAACTCTGCGACTCAGAAGTAAAATGCAATCTTTCGGTAAATGTACTAAGCTAATGATAAAGGTTCCAAGACAAAAATACCAACCAATGAAAATACCTATTTTTTTATTTATTTTCAATGTATTAAGAAGAAAATGCATGGACTGATAGGCGACTTGATATATAACTTCTACTGTGTATAAAATCAATCACTCGAGCAAAATACCAAGAAGCTAAGAAGACAACCCAACTACCAAGGATAAATAAAAAATGGAAAACAAAGAGAAAGATGCCGCCCAAAAATTCAACTCCAAATAGGTTTCCTGTCATCCCAGATAATGTCAATAGGCACTACAGATACCTAAGAAGGCTCAGTGGTCCTCAAAACTTACCCAGCAGTCACTCAACCAAGCAAGAAAGCAAGGGGAAGTGGTATACACAACTGTTCAAGAGAAAAGGGCGTATATACACCTCTTGCAGTGGGACAACAAGCATGTATACGCGACTGTCACGGAAAAAAAAGAGTATATATTTTAAAACAAGGCTAGGCAAGGGTAAAAGGATGAAAAACTCAGACCCAGAGTGAACATACTTTGTCCAACTGTGATACGACAAGAAACACAAAGGAAAAAGAGCAATGTAAGAAGAAAAAATACTTCAACCCTTAGAAAGAAGATCTATCCCCAGCGGAGTCGCCAATTCTATTACAAGGGGAAAACTCTCTATGGCCAAGGGTAAACCACAACAGTCAGGTATGACTATAGAAATCAACTCGATTCCAGCATGTGCTATATAAACTAATGTGCAATACAAGGAATAATCCTACCTTGATCCAATGATTTGATGTCGTTCCACCGTTGAGCACTTTGACCCAAAGCTTTACACCTGCAAGAAGTTCTTAACAAACAAGCGATGCAAGTATATAGTGACAATATATAAAATGAGTTAGCACATTAGATAGCACAATCCATTAATAAACATTACAAACATGCCCATGGATAATAATCATATATTTTGAAGATATCGATAGGACAAGAAATGAGTATTTCTATTAATAATTGATCAACAAAATTATCAACATTACAGACTTCCGTGCCGACACGGTTCGAAACCAAGAAACCAAGTTCCTTCCAACTAGGTCTCCACCACTTTAATCCTCCACCAAAGGAATTCTCATAGCAAAGAGGTAATGAGGTCCTCTTGACAATAAGGAAAGAGCTTGGGGGCTGAAAACTGTGTTCAGACTTGACGGACAAAGGGATGCAGACTCAATATGAAGTAATTTCTCCATAGTAACTTTGCTCTCAAAGTTGAATGCTTTCTCCTCTTTTTCCATAGCTCGAAATTGTGCTCTTATAGTCTCCAGAATGCAAAGGGTCAAGTTAGAACATTTCCAATATATGGAAGGCCAAAGATGAGAGATCTTCTGTCGTGACATGGAAACCCAACCTCATTTTGTATTTTCTGGCAGAATCTCGATATACGCGAGTTGTAGTGGAGCAACAAGCGTATATGCATCTTGCAAAGCATTTAGGGAGTGTATATGTGGAAAACTATATATTTTTGGCTCTGGATTTATCAAAAAGGGGTTGATAAGTCTGCATAGGGAAATGGAAAAAGGCCCTCTATGCAAGATAGTAATGTTGAGGCAAATCTTGCTATAACAGATGCCCCCTAATGTCTAAGATCAGAGAAGTATTTGCGATGGTCGAAATACATTATAAATAACCCATAAGTGGAGTGGTAGAGAACCAGCTGGACGAACTCAATTGCTCATTACATTATGTACTGACTTTGCATACATGGCTGCTAAGAATACAATGCAGATCCATGTGGAAAATATACCAACAAGTGTTCATGGCCATGAGTAGGCAAGTATAAATGCGGTTACATGACAATAGTTGTCATAGTCATGAACCAAGCCCAGTGAAACCAGTCTCAAAATCAATCTGAAGATATCTGTATACCATGGAGTACAATCTAATCTCCCATCATCGCTGAAGTCAAATAGGTACTGGTCCAATGAAATGGAAGCAACAACTCAGGAAAGTTGCATCCACAAAGTGATGTCTTCAAGTCTTCAATACAATCCGTCAATGGTGCAAGTCTACATCATGTGAATAAATGAGTTGAGGTCGAACATGATGAGACATCGTTTGATTACCGGTCATTGAGGTATACCATTAATAAATGCGAGACAACCTACCAATGATGAAAGTAGGTATCAAGGCACCCAATACATCTCTACAAATGTGAATAAAGGAGCTGGTGTCGAACACTTGAGAGATCCATTGATCAGGAGACATTGATGTATTCCCATCTGTCAATGGCGAGAGATCCTACCACTAATGATTGCAAGTCTCAAGGTTCTCATAAAACTCTAGGTCTCGTATCCAGAATACATGAGATGAAGTCGATGGAAGGAGACCCGCTGAAAGGAGAGCATTAAGGAATCTCTCATCAATCAGCACGAGGAACAAAGCAGGAGCTTCATGATTTGGTGGAGATCGAACGAAGAACATGTTCACGAACCAATCACCCCGTGTGTCTTTCGTGTGTGCCAAATGCAAGCGGTACACAAAAAAGACCCTTTGAATAGAAGCCAACATTGAAAACTGCTTACAAAGGCAAGGAAACCACCAATAAGGCTAATGGCATCCAAGACACTGCACGAATCCAAAAGTGTGAATAGATGTCTTGCCATTGAACACAAGGGAAACCACCTAGTCAACGGCCCATGATGAAATGTCGATGGTTGGGTTCAAGGTGACCTACCAATGATGAAAGTAGGGTCAGGGTGCATCATAAGACCAAAGTATCATGTGATTTTGAGACAAACTGAGGGTATGGCCAACATGCAAAGTCAATATTTCTGAGGAGTGGCCGACACAGGTTGATAGACTTCCTTTGAATAGGAGCATGAGACATACGGGGGACTCTGACAACATAGACTTAATGATGTGACAACTAGATGCAGGAGGCATCCATAATGTTTTCTATAGTGATTGGAAGATTAACCAACCAGTTGAGAAAATTCTGTAACGAGATCAACTTCCTAAGGCCATGCTAAACCTAAAAATATGATGACGCAAGGACTCAATAACTTTGTTCTCTATTCAAAGGTGACACGAATGGTTCCAATTACAATATAATACTCCCTTCCTGCCTGTCTTTTTTTGTTTTTTCATAACAAGTGAATGCTATGATACAGAGGAGGGAATGAGCGTCGCAAGTAAGCAAAACTAGTTCTAGCAGTGGAACGTACCTATGCTCAATGCAAGGAAATGCATGTGGGAGATGGACACTTGGGGTGATGTTCCTTCCAGGGTATAGGGTGTCAAATTGCGAAGGATATAAATAAGGCTCTGCTTGGTTGAGGATGCAAACTGCTTGGGCCGTGGTATATAACGCAAAGCAAGATTCGGCTAAAGGCTCAATACTGCAAGCAAGGGAATGAGATGCAATCACAATTTAATGCCAAAAAATGCCCTTTTTTTATATCTTTTAGTCTACTTGGTGTGAAAAAGGGGTAAATTTGCGCCAAATAGATGTCTTTTCAAATCCAATTTACGAGTGTGGAAAAGACAAGTTCACTCAGCGATCTTTTCCATTTTTGATAGCGAGTCGGAAAAGAGCTTAACTAAGACTCATGATATTTCAAATCCAACTTTAACGATCGTGAAAGGGACAAATCACTCTGCGATCTTTTCAGTTTTTGGACAAGTCAGAAAAGAGATTAACTGAGACTCATGACCTTTCAAATCTAACTTTAACGAGCATGAAAGGGACAAATCACTCGACGATCTTTTCAGTTTTTGGACGAGTCGAAAAAGAGATTAATTGAGACTCATTTGGAAGATTCTAGGTGGTAAGCCATGGGGGAGGCCAAGGCTCCCGTTCGGACCTCTTGTGGAATGTCAATATATTATGAAGAATCAACACACGCTTGGGAAGACCCAAAGCTCTCCAAGTCGATGAGGACAAAGTGATAACAGAGGTTATCGTCTCCGTAATATATAGGATAATGTATCTTCCTAGAAAATACATAGGCGGAGGCATTGGATACCCCACAAGACCATCCCAATCAAAGGGAACCTCGTCAATACTTGGAGGGAGAGAACTTGGGAAGAGTAAAACTCTCTCTTGTTCAGAAGGTGAAGTAATAGAAATGCTAAGGACATGGCATAGAAGGTATAGAACCAGAACCAGAAGGGCAGGATCAACCAAAAAATGCATTGGCATGATCACTTCCTTAGACTTGTCACTCTCCAAGAGAATAGTGGGGTCGATCAAAGATTTCATTGATATGACCACTTCCTCAACCATTGGTTGAATAGGATGCAAGACAACAAGGTCAAGAGGTGTATCACCCCAAAAAATAGGAGTGTTGTCGGTCGAAGATTGCATCGACATGATTGTTGGTTGAACAATATGGGAGACAACAAGGTCAATAGGTGTATCACCCTCGAACATAGGAGAGGTATCGGTTGAATATTGCATCGACACGATCATAGGTTGAATGGGATGTGAGACAACAAGGTCAAGAGATGCATCAACCCCTAAAGGAAAAGGGGTGTCAGCCGAAGATTGCATCAGGATGACTGTTGTATCAACCAAAGAAGGACCGTAGTGTTGTGAAACCATAGATGCCTTAGAACCTGAAGGGCCCTTAGGTGAGCCCCACACTTCTAGTATCCCAGTAGTAACAAGACACAAACGAGTAAGGTGACTTCCTTCGCAAGTCCTACAAAGGAATCTAGGCTTACATCTGAGATGTCTAGGCTTCTCAATCATATGAATGCCCCCAGCATGACTTTCAGTGGCTGGTGACATGCTCCTAGCATGACTTACAGAGGCTAGTAGAAAATCTCTAACATGATTAGCATAGGTTGGTGATGAATCCCCAACATGACTAGAAGAGGTTGGTGATGAATCCCCAACATGACTAGCAGAGGTTGGTGATGGATGTGCGGTGTGATTAGTAGTGACTAGACATGTGCCCCCATCATGACTTGCAGCAGCTGGTTCCTGGTCTTCAACATGACTCACAGAGGTTGTCGACCAATCTCCAACATGACTAGCAGAGGTTGGTGATATAACACTAGTATGACATGCAGTGACTGGACTTGTGACCCCAGCATGACCTGCAATGACTGGTTGCAGGTCTTCAACATGAATCGCAGAGGTTGTCGACCAATCTCCAACATGACTAGCAGTGGTTGGTGATATAATGCCAGTATGACACACAGTGACTGGACTTGTGCCCCCAGCATGACTTGCAGCGGCTGGTTGCAAGCCTTCAACATGACTTGCAGAGGTTGTCTACCAATCTCCAACATGATTAGCAGAGGTTGGTGATATAATTCCAGTATGACACACAGTGACTGGACTTGTGGTGGTAGTGAATTGCAGCATTTGAGACCAAGGTCCAAGGAAAGATTGGTTTTGAGAAATTGCAGGCCAGGAAGGATCCTAGTTTACACCCTGTCCTTGTCCAACAAGATAGTATCCTCTTCCATACTGAATCATAAAGGGTTGTAAGGGCATCAACACTGAGGAATTCGCTTGTGAAGGGAAAGCGACAGGACAAGGGTTGCTCATGTGAGGATATATGTTTCCCCCAGGCGAAGGAAATTTGTTAGGGGGGTTGCCCATACTATAAAAATAACCCCCCCCCTCCCCCTGGATGAAACACCAGAGGACAAACGGAGGTTCGCCATGGGAAAACTGTTCATAGGAACTGACATAGTAGAAGAAGGATAAGTGGACGGAGTGTCATAAGTAGAATGATTCCTTAATTTGGCACTTACTTCTCGCATAGTGGATTCGTAGGAAGGAATATTCCAACCTCCTACCATAAGAGGTGTTTGAAGGATATGACTCCCTCCAAACAAAGAGGGATAAGAAGGAGGCATCGTGCCCCTAGACCCAAAAATTGTATTCACATAAGGAGGCGAGACAGAGGACAACAAGTGCGAAGACATATCAGACATACCATGAGAAAAATGATTAGAGACCCAAGGCATTGACTGAGTACCATAATTCTTCATACCATTATAAAAAGAGGATGGATTTTCCCCCATGAACGTCATGGGCGGGGGGGTAGCAGTAAATGAGGGAGAAAAAGGAACTCCACTATCCATGATAACAAATACTCTGCACGAAATCCTATGGTCAGCTAATAGTGAAAGAGCATACCAAAAAGTAAAACGACCAATATGCATGAAAACGAGCTAAAGTGGCTGAGTGGCCTTCCTCGCTAAAAAAGGTATGTCTCATCCAAGAGGGACCTGAGACTCCCTGCTAAAGTTTGGAGGTAACAGAATCAATTATAAGGGCCCTCGTAGGCTTAACAACTAGTCGGTCATATCCCCCCTGAGAGGTAATCTTCCATAAAGGTTGTGTGTTGTCTGATCCCTATCTGACTTAGGATACAAGTAGAATAACCCTTGCAAGTAACCTATGAGAAACCTAAGTCAAGAAACTAATCAACCACTGTATAGCCGATGCACAGGCGAACAGTTGTAAGTCTGGATTACCGTATGGGCAGGGTAGCAAAGCCTGAAACCTTGAAAATATTGCCTCTCACAGAGGTATGGATACTAGCAAGATCGCCAAATACGAATAAATCCACATAAATATCTCTAACGCTAGGTGAGTATCTAGGGGTTATCCTTTCAACAAACTTCACACGACCTCGTGCTTAACTCCGGTGTGAGTGGAGCTTCCTGATATTACCAATTATACAATGGATTTCTCAACTCCTTGTCTTAGACACATATGTTGATTTAATTTCCTTGGAGAAGTTTACTCACAAAATCCTATTCCAAGGTACTAAATCCTAGGCTAGTTTGTGCACCCTAAACCGTAAAATCGTTACTAATCAATTTTAGTTTAAAGCGTAAATTTTATTGGTTTTGATTACTCAAAAAGGTATGGAAATGAAACTCATGGTGTTATGACTCTGCATGAAAATAAAAATAGATATAATGCAAAGCCTAACTTTAACTTTTCAGTGAGTGATATGCTAAATAAAAACAGTGCAATCTTCAAATTTAACTCTGCAACTTAGAAGTAAAATGCAATCTTTCGCTAAATCTACTAGGCTAATGATAAAGGTTCCAAGACAAAAATACCAACCAATGAAAAATACCTATTTTTTTTTATTTTCAATGTATTAAGAAGAAAATGCATGGACTGATGGGCGACTTGATATATAACTTCTACTGTGTATAAAATCAATCACTCGAGCAGAATACCAAGAAGCTAAGTAGACAACCCAACTACCAAGGACAAATAAAAAATAGAAAACAAAGAGAAAGACGCCGCCCAAAAATTCAACTCCAAACAAGTTTCATGTCATCCCAGATAATCTCAATAGGCACCATAGAGACCTAAGAAGTCCTAGTGATCCTCAAAACCTACCCAGCAGTCACTAAACCAAACAAGCAAGCAAGGGGAAGTGGTATATGCGACTGTTCAAGAGAAAAGGGTGTATATACGCCTCTTGCATTTGGACATCAAGCGTGTATACATGGCTGTCAGGGAAAAAAGGGCGTATATCTTTTAAAACAAGGCTAGGCAAGAGTAAAAGGATGAAAAACTCACACCCAGAGTGAACAGACTCTGTCCAACTGTGACATGACAAGAAACACAAAGGAAAAAGAGCAATGTAAGAAGAAAAAATACTTCAACCCTTAGAAGGAAGATCTATCCCCAGCGGAGTTACGAATTCTGTTACAAGGGAAAAACTCTCTATGGCCAAGGGTAAAACACAACAAACAAGTATGAATGCAGAAATCAACTTGATTCCAACATGTGCTATATAAACTAATGTGCAATATGAGGAAGAAGCCTACCTTGATCTAATCATTTGATGTCATTCCATCGTTGAGCACTTTGACCCAAAGCTTTACACTTGCAAGAAGTTCTCAACAAACAAGCGATGCAAGTATATAGTGACAATACATAAAATGATTTAGCACATCAGATAGCACAATCCATTAATAAACATTACAAACACGCCCATGGATAATAATCATATATTTGCAAGATATCGATAGGACGAGAAAGGAGTATTTCTCTTAATAATTGATCAATAGAAGTATCAACATTACAGACTTCCGTGCCAGCACAGTTCGAAACCAAGAAACCAAGTTCCTTCCAACTGGGTCTCCACCACTTCAATCCTCCACCAAAGGAAAGCTCATA
>SNQJ01S0135979.1:0-25527 GCA_010110895.2 Picea sitchensis
CAATCTTTCACCTCTTCCTTACTAATGTTGGTTGAGTAGTGTTCTCTCATGTTGGCCCTATATTTGGATATATTAGATAAAATGTCACATGTATGGACAATGGAAGCAACAATGTTGTCAAGTGAAGTGGCCAATGGAATACAAGATGGATCTCTAATGTTCCTAAGCTCACCAACTAAGTTTCTGAGTTCATCTAAACACCGATTATTTTTTTTGTATGGGTCTTTTTGGGGATTATGGTTAGGGTTAGGGTTTGGATTAGAGTTTCTCTCCATAGTGGTGGAATAACAATTGTAATTAAACAATAAAAAAATATTTTTAAAAATGATGCAAATTTCTATAATTTAACAAATATAAAAATGACATCTCAAATAAAATCTACCTGGAAATGAAAGGATTTTTTTGCAAAATGTTTAGGGCCAATGATGCCAATGTCCCTCTTGCTTGTCCTTGCTAATATTGGGCCCATTTATAAAAGGTGTGTTCGGGTTGGAAAGAACATTAAGAGTGAAAATAGTCACGGGTTGGATAAAAATGAAACAAAGGCTATCCCATTTGTTTTTTAAATTTTTCTACATAGAGGTAGGCACACACATTTTAGTGTGTGTGTGTGTGGGTTTAGTGAATGTGTTTTTTTCATGTGCATGCTTAAAAAACGTGCACATGTTTTTAACATGTGTGTGCTTTAGAAATGTGTACAAATGTTTAGCATGTGCATGCTTTAAAAATACACATGCATGCACATTTTTTTAGTTTAAAAAATGATATAATACCCTAGTTTTGAGTCCCTAGATTAGTAATGTTTTTTTGTTTATTTGATGAAAGGATAGAGAACCTAAAAATGTAATACTTTGAATATAAATAATAAAAATGCATCATTGGCTGCAAGAATGACAAGGATAGAGTTATAGAGGAATATGATTCCATGAGAGAGGGGAGATAAAGGGGTCTAAGATAAATTTTATTATGTTTTATTTTATTCACCCATCTTGGAATTAGTTAAGAAAAGTGGTTATGTGAGATTCTTGGGGAGGCCCTGTGGTGCATTATTGGGTGTGATTATATACACCATGTTTTTGGTTGTTGGGGGTTTACTCACTTCTTTCCTCATTCATTATTTCTCGCTCTTGTTCTTTTTTTCGGCATGTAAACAAATTGTTGGAGGTAGAGAGCCATTCCTTGCTGGTTGTAGGTATTTACTGGTTATTCCAGTAAGAAATTGATGCATGTGTGCATGTGAATAATGGAAGTGGTGAAAGAAATTTCCGTAGATGAGAATTCTTGGAGTTTCCAGCATTGAGATTTTCTGACAAGTAGCACTGGACCCCTAAAAAGAACTGGAACAACCTCAGGGATTGCATTGTAGAGAAGGGGTTTCAATTCTTTGGGTTGTGCAGGATGAAGGGGAAAGAGAGATGGAAAACTAGGATTTGTTTTTTGGTTGAGTGTAACAGCCCTTCGTTATGCATAAGAAACGTGAAGCACAAAAAGGTAATTTTATTTTTGAATTATGATAAATAAATCCACACTTAACTTAAACAGATGCATAATCAACGATATCATAAATATAAACACGTTACAAACAGCACATCATCGAAAAAATAATAGAACAAGGCCAACACACCATCATGAATCACAACGACACATGGTCCACACATAAACATAATAGAGACGTAGTCCAAGACATTACAAGCAACTAATGCAACAATAATAAGGATCAACCATGCCACTGAATATGAAATAGCTACCCGACTAACCTATCCTGCATGGTTAGGACCTCCAACACACATAATCAACGCTCAAGCCCAGGATCCAATTGATTTTGACCATTTAAGGTCTCAAGGCTAGCGACTGTTCTTAGGAACAAAGAGGTGTCTACAACCCACTAACACAATCAAGCCGTGATCAACTAGATCAAATCCACCAACCTAAACATAAATTATTCAAGTGTAAGCATCATCAACAAATCATCATCATACATTACATGTAAATCATGGAGCACAAGTATTCTAACTAATCACATAACCTATCACACACCACATTAAATTGCATTGCACGTGAGAGTCTATCATCTAAATAGTCATTCATTACATCATAATTTCATGGCATGCCAGAAAATCTATCTATTCACTCAGTTCATTTCATGCTCAAATAATCTATTCACATCAAGTTCAAGGAACAAGGGAATCATCTATTTTGAATGGCGCAAGAGATCATAAGTAATTTGTTATTCTAAAGGCACTAGAGAAAACTAACCACACAATCATCTATACGTTGAATTCATTCATGGCGCATGATAATTATAAATTAAATCTAAAGCGTAAGGCAGTCTAATCTATTAAATTTAGGGAGCGAAAGAAATATTACAAAGCAGTCATATGTCAATGTTGTTCAAGGGGCTCAAGGGTAGTCACATTAATTTCAATGGTGCAAGAGATCACAACACTTATTCACTCAATTCAAAATTGAAATAAGTAGTTGCATATCCATGAGTCCAAGCATATTCATAAAGCAAGCATTAAGTAATTAATATGTCTATCTTAAAGGTGATTTATCTAGGTTAAAAGAGTATACCATAATACATCTGGGCCTTCCACCACTTCTCTACACCTTACTATTTTTAGGTACAATGAGAACATCACTCCTTCAAGTGTCACTATAATTATACCTTAAAACTTACAATTGTTAAAATAAATATAATAAATAATTAATAGTGACCATTCTATTGTAACAATTAAATGTAAATATCTACAAAAGAAGATAAACATTTGATTGAATATTTGATTGGTCTATGGGATGACGTCGAGAAAGAGTTCCAAATAGGGCCGCACATGATTGAAATTGAGATGGAAGATGTATATTTTTTTATGAGGCTCTCTAGGAGATTGGAACCCATACCTTTTTTTCGACATCGGGCTACTTCAAGACCGACCGAGGCATATATTACCAAATAGTGTATACCAGGGTCATGGTTGATGGGTGGAAGGATTGTGATAAAATATGTCATGGATATAGCACTTTGATCCATCCTATTCTCCATCACCAAGTTGGCGGGGAGCACTAGTGCCCATATGGATTCAAAATCTCAAATATCTTACGCCATATAGTGTTTGGAACCAAGAATATTTAATTGGAGTGCAGGGTTCCTGAGGAATGTCAAAGACCAGATATCCAAATGCAAGACTGGTAGGCAAAAACAATTCGGATATGGTTTTTTCTTGGTTTCATTTTTTCTAGAGTGGATTCCCCATATGCAGCCACAAGTTGCTATGATAGCACGCCCCGTGATTGAGCCTTGTATAGAGAGGTGGACTAGCATTTCCCCTACTTTGGGTAATGATCCCTTAGCTTTCAGATTTAATGTGGACTTCTTTGCATGGTGGAGGAGGAAGTTAGTGGTGATTTAGGACTTCCCTTATGTTGTGGTAGATTTTAGAGGCAGTGTTGACCTAGTCCTTCTTAAGGTTATCCAGTGTGTCGCATCAGGTATGAAAAAACCATAACCCTGCAACAATATGTTTTTTTTTTGTTTTTTTAATTATATGTTTTTGGTTGTACAACAAGGGATATAAACCATTTTGTTTTCATCAGGCAGAAAGAGGTGCATCACGTCCAACAAAGATGCTGGAATTGGGGCATCACGGAGATGCACAAGTGACATTCGAGCATAAGGTTGTAGCGAGAGGGATTTGAGAGGTGGAGAGAAACCTTCAAGGTTTGACGATCGGTGTCCCACCCCTAAGGAGTTGAGATGTGCCTCTACACTTGCAATGACATGTAGCTGGGGTCTCTGAAATCCTCAATCATTTGCTTTGATGAGTGACATGAGCAGTAGTGTGCTATGTTGAGCACAACGTGATACAGAAGGATGATTAGAGTCCTCAGTCATATTGTAGTCCTTATGATGATACTATGGGCATGAAGGCCCAATTTTTCCTCGTTATGTACTTTTCTATGATGTACTTTCAAAATAAAAAATCTATCATGCTTATATATATATACGAGTTTTGCGGCTACCTATGTTGTATTTTTGTTTTTTTATGTGATGTTTTTGTACATATGATTTATGTTTCAAATTTTTATCTATGCACAATATACCAATCCAACATGCAATTTTCTAATGAATCGAAAGTTGTATTGAGTTCTATTGATATATATCTATATTGGATAAATTCAAACAATCTTTCGAGATGACGAAACCTTAGGTGGAGATGTAGTAAAACCAAGTTGTGAACAACGTATTCACGATTTATTTGATGGACCACAAGTTGAGAGTCGAGGTTGATAATCAATTGAGTTATACCTAGAGAGGAGGCTTCGGCTAAAATTCTGATAATGGCGTGATACTCTGCAACGTTATTGGTTACACATCTGAGGAAATCCCTCCTGAAATCACTAAATCGCCAGAGTGGTAGATGACCCAAGCTGCAGAAGCAATGTTCTAGGTATGTCGACTACCACCATCCACAAATCTGAAATAGATGGGAAAGGGTGATGTCCTCTATGTCGCATTCTATCACAAAGAAAAGTATAAGTAGTTGAGACAAAACTCGTGCATGCAAAAGAAAAGACACACCAAGTCAAAAGTATATAGTAAAGTAACGTACAAAGCACACATGTGAGATATTATGTGCATAGTACTTATTGAGGTAAATCCCATTTCAAGGCTCACTGAGAGATATTCCAACATAGTCTACTAACTTGTAGGCACCTCTGTGTAGCACAAATTTTATGATGTAAGGCCCATGCCACATGGATTCTAACTTTCCTACCCCCGGTTTGTGATGATCTTAATCATAGATTAGGACAAGATCTCCTTCTACGAAAATGTGAGGTTGGATGGACTTATCATATTGATTTTTCATACATTTTGTATATGTCTCATTGATGAGAGAAGCATCATGACGAGTTTCATCCAACTTGGTCAGATATAATAATTTTTCCTCTTCAGAAAAAGTGTGGGGTAAGAGTTCTACGACAGGTTTCAAAGAAGGAATATTGCATTCGATTGGTAATACCGCTTCTATCCTGATACGAACTGGAAGGGTGTAAATCCAATTGTAGTTTTAACTGATGTTCGATACGCCTAAAGTGCAGATAAGAGATTCAATTTCCAAGAGGTTTTTTTTGCTCCCACCATGCATCGAAGCATGGTCTTTAGGACTTTGTTGATGGCTTCAACTTGTCCATTTTCCTAAGGATAATAGGGGGATGAGTTTTCATGGTGAAAACCTAGCTTGGTGCACAATTCACCCATCATATGGTTCTGGAAATGTGATCCTTGATCAATTACAATAGCTTGTGGCACACCAAATCAAGTGGTGATGTGGTTAAACACAAAGAGTGTTGCAGAGAAGCCATCGTTAAGGAATTTAGACATAGCCTTAGCTCATTTAGTGAAGTAATTGATGACCATGATGATATAACTGTGCCCCCTGGCCGAGGTAGCATTACATTGCATAAAATCGATGCCCCATTTGGAAAAGGGGCCGACGAAGAAAATGGGATGCAGTAGAGCGGGCTGGGTACATTCTTTCTTCTCAAATATTTTACAGGGTGGGCATTTTTTAATGGCCTCAATGCAATCTTTGAATATGGAAGGCCAAAAATAACCGACATGCAAGATTTTTTTGGTTGTAGCCATCCCAGAAAGATGACTTCTACAAGCTCCAAGGTGATATTCATATAAGAATAATTCAACCTCTTCATGGGTCAAACAAGGTCATGGGAAAATATCAATTCCACGATGGTACAATGTGTCGTCGATGATGAGGTAGCATTTGGAGTGGTGTTGAATGTGACGTCGTTCATCAAGTGAAATGTTAGGTTGAACACGTTGGGTTTGGATATAGAGAATAATATCTTTGTACCAAGGATCATACATACTAATAAGGAACAGGGATTCATAAGGAAGAGAATCATGGGGCTCATTATCCTCATTAGTATGGGGAAGATCACAAATCAGTTCCACAAAAACCAACGATTTTTTAGCTTTCGACTTGGAAAACTTGAGATGAAATTATTGGAGAATGATCATCCATTTTGAATATTTTCCCCCAAGTACTTGATGATTCAATATGTGGTACATGGGGTTCTAGTCTGCAATGATTGTGGTAGTGCGTAATAGAATTTAATGGATAAATATCTGGATGGAAATAACTACCGTGAAAGACAACTTTTTGACATGCGAATACCAGATTTTGGGACCTGATAGACTTTTACTCAGATAGTAGAACACATGTTCGATGTCATCATCATCCTCTGGTATTAACACCACAGTGATAGTGGAAGTAGATGAAACCAAATAAAGGATATAATGTTTTTCATAATTCAGTGGATGAAAAAGAGGTGTGTTTGTTAAGGCATGCTTAAGAGCATCAAATGAGTGTTGACAAGTTGCATCCCAGATGAAAGGGGCATCTTTCTGCAACAATCTCATGAATCCTTTAGTGATTTCAGAGTAATTGCAAATGAAGTGGTGAATAAATTTTTCCTTCCCTTGCAAACTTTGCAGTTGGGTAAGGTTATTGGGATGATGTAAAGCTAGAATGGATTTGACTTTTAAAGGATCCACTCTGATCCTATATTTGGAGACTATGAATCCAAGGAGTCTTCTTGATGCAACAACGAAGATGCATTTATGGGGGTTCAAAAGTATATTGTAAAACCGAAATCAAATAAATATGGCTTGTAGGTGACCAATGTGGTCTCATCGACGAGATGAGTGAGAGCGTAATTCATTGGGATAGGTTTCAGCAATATGGTTTATATCATGGAAGGTAAAAGACATGACTCGCTAAAATGTGGATCCAACGTTTTTAAGGAAAAAAGGTAATTTATGATAAGAGAAAGCACCCAAGGAAAGATGAAGGTTTTTTATGTTGATCATTCAGTAAAATGTCGATCTGGTTGTATCCGTAAAATCAATCCATAAAGGAGAAAATGATGCTTCTAGCACAATTATCGATAATTTGGTTAATAAAGGGTGTAAGGTAATTGTCCTTGGGACAATCCTTATTAATATATCGATAATCGACGCAAACATGAATGGTACCATGTTTCTTAGTGACCAAAACAACGATGGAAACCCATTTGGTCATAGGGATAGGATAAATAAAACTAGATTTCAAAAGTTTTTCTACTTCTGCCTTCATTGTCACAGTCTTCTTAGGATGGACCAGGTGAATTTCTTTCTCACAGGTTTAACTCCTGGGTAAGTATTTATTTCATTCACAACGATTGATGGATCAATCCCTGGCATCTCTTCATAGATCCAGGCAAAGACCTTATGAAATTATTTAAACAAGGCGGTATAAATTTCAACTTCTTGAGCTGAACAATTGGTGCCTAGCTATATGTTTTCCACAATATCTTATTTAATGGATATGTCGACCATAATCGTGGAAGAGATGTCTCCCAAATTCCCCTCGAAGATGGTATCCTGAGTGAGTATTGGAGATTGGGGAGATTTGATGATATCACTAGGAAAGATAAATGAAATATTTCTTTCTATGTCATCCAAACTGTGAATAAAGTATGAACGATGGTGGTTGTCATCCCATGGTGCCTCCTCGATACTAAGCCTCTTCATAATAGATTCATCTGATGGAAAAATATGCAGGATGTAATTGAAAGTAGAGGATATGGAATTTAACTAGGATTGTAACGAATAAGTCATAGACTCCAGCAGATGTTTATCATCCGATGAAGGAGAGGCAGACTGGATGGCATCGTATTGAGCCTCTGTAGGATTAAGTGACATGGTGTCACCTAGTGCATCAAATTATAAGGGACTTGGCATGATCCATGGATTAGATGATTCATAGGATTGATGTGCCATAGTCGAGATCATATTCATTGTTGTGATATCTTGCGTAGAAGGAAGAAGAGGTGTAGGGAAGGTACCCATGAGAGAAGAGTCTTTCAAGAGACCAACCCCAACTCTTTCACAAGTGATTTTGGAATCTCCTAGAAAAGGAACATTGTTGGTCATCTGAGTGTGTGCGTCGGGGGTGAAGTAATCTAACTAATCTATGGTCACAATTTTACCTTGATGAGGGACTTGGACACATAAAAAATCTGATGAAGCGCCGAAAGTCATAGAATAGAACCAAATTCTTCCTAGAAACAAAATATAATCAAGGGGAGCATGGACCACTTCAACATCTACCGAAACAATTTTTCCTCCCAATTAAATGGATAAGGAGTGCAATAGTCCATGAGGATGAAAAAATCTTCCATCGAATGCTCATAACGTGTGGGGAGATTGATTAAGACCAGGAGATTTGAGGCCTTTCCAAAAATATAAAGACATGACACATGTGTATTCCCCCTAATCCAAGATCGCGAGATAAATATGTTGACTATGGAAAACAACATTGATCTGGAAAGCAATTTGGTGAGAGAGGCATGATTTAAAGTTTTCCAGGTTAAATGTGATAGTGTTAGATGACTCAGGATCTATAGCTCCAATGGATATCAAGAGAGTCCTACATTGTCTAGGGAAATGTTGTAGAACTTTGAGAGTTGACATAGACAACTGTGCTTGAGTCAAATCTTCAACAATGTTGTAGTTTTGAGCAACACACGAATTAGGATTGAAAGTCGACTTTCGAGTTGTTCTCTTGGGTGGACATAAGATAGAATCAAAGTTATGTTTCTCAATCTGGAGTGGCCCAAATGGAGGCGTAAAGGTGGTGGATGGTGGATCCGATGTAGTACCATTAGTTACTTTTTCCTTATTAGGTTTATATGGAGGTGTGTCATATGGTGTATTATGAGTGGTCAAGTCTATCCCATTAAACATGTAAATGTGTGCACTTAATGGAGCTTCCTCACTAGGAGGATGATTTGTGTTACCTCCCGTCGGAGGTGCATGAGCTTGTGAAACCAATGAATGTTGTGGAAAAGGATGTGTCAAGACAATGGGTTGAGAATTTCCTTTAAAACATTTTGCAACTTCGTCGTGATAAGGAAAATCTTGTGTGTAGTGATCGTCACCATAAATGAGACATGGAAAATTTGATTTTCACTGTGGTTGTTTCTCAGTAGAAGGTGGTTGAGATTTTGTTTTTTCATTTTCAGTTTGATTATGTTTTGTCGTTGGTTTGTTCTTATTTTTCTTCCCCCCCCGAATATTGTGGAGAATCAAATTGAACTGCATTCACCTTAGATACTTGAGTCGGGGTGGAGCTTGGTGAGAGTCAAGTCGATCTGGTAGTGAGGGCAGTGACCGAGCTATTATTCGTTCTGGTAGATTGTGATTTGGATTGGGTTTTGGCAGAACCGATAACTCCATCTACATGAGCGGCGGAGGATGGTTTTGATGGATCAGTTGATGTACATGGAGCATTTGGAATCAATTCATACAAAGTACCAGATTGGGAATAAACCAAGTCCAAATATTGAGCACGAGCAATGGATTCCTTTTTAGTAACGAGACCACCCATAGATACATTAGGAGCAATTATAGGTAAAATATATTTAGTGAACCATTCAACTAGTAATTGGTCAGGAATGGTTGCTTTGATCAACCATTGTTGTCATCTCCACTCATGAATATGATCAGAGATATGTACGAAGTTGGTTTGACGAAGGGAGGTCAAAATTTTTGTTCCTGTCTCATAATAGATAGGTAATTGGAAGTGTGTGATAAAATACATAGCAAAGGAGTTAAAATCTTGAAATGTTCTACGTTGTAACTCAATGCACCATTTGGTTGTTTAACCTATAAGTGTACGCTAGAAAATATGTACCTAGATAGAATCATCCATTAGTGAATTTTATGAAAACCATAGATGAGAAGTCATAACGTGGTTACTAGGGTATTCCCCAAGTTTACTGTCAAATTTTGGAATATAAGAAGGAAATTTAGCAGGAATAACTAGCCAAAAAGGATAATGTAATATGGGATCATTTGGCAATCTTGACAGATTTGGTAGATCTAGAGTGGCTAAGAATGGTAATTGTCGATTAAATTAAGGATGATACGGGTGTGGCATGGGGACACTAGTAGGGTTGTATATTGGTTGAGGTGGATAGTTGTAGCTAGTAGGCCCTCCCATATACTGTTGTTGTTGACCAACAAAAGTAGTATTCATTTATTGAGGAATGTGCATAAAAGGAGAAGAGAAACCCAATTTTCCTTGCAGAGGATAACCAGTGTAACCTGAGGGAGTATAGTTCACTTGATTATTTTGAGGTGGATAGCCAATCTTCCCTTGAGGAGGGTAACTAGGTTTTCCTTGAGGAGGGTAAGGATTTGGCCCTTGGGGAGGAAAATATTGTTGACCTTGAGGACCCCAAGTGGGATTCGGGACCCTCGGGAAGGGTTTTTCAGAATGTAGTACATTGGGATTTGTTATTCATCCTTATGGGTTGGGGTTTGATGACACTCTTGGATGTTGTTGATGGAACATACCTCCTTGGGATGGTTCCCAGGATTGCATGGGGTTTCCGATGAACAAAGGTTGATATGGTCCCCCTGTCATTAGTTGGGTAGAAACTGGGATGTGACTGGTCAAAGGGGTTTCCCCCCAGTAGGGATTTGTCCCGGAGTTGGGTTTATGTCTATGTTTGGGTTTTTCATTCTCTGATGCTAAGGTGTACCAATAGGGTTCTGTGGAGTATATAAAATAGTATCTTGAAGAGGAGCAATAGGTTTAACTGTCAGGGTGTTATGCACATGACTAGGAAACATGACTCTTGTTTCACTATGAGATTACCCTGAAGTGGTATCAATATTGATTTTTGGTTCAACAAGACGGTTAATAGGATGACCTGAAGGTACTGCCTCTGCACCGACAGTGGTAGAGGCATGAGGAGGGTCAAAAGGTGGTCTACAAAAATAAAAAATTTCATAAAGATCTCATTCCGATGGAGTCCTCCATATAGAATGAAAAAAAGTTTGTTGTGGATCTACCATCTTAACAGAGCGCTAAAATTTGGTTGTGTGAATTCCATATCTAGTTGATTATATGGCCTTGACGGTAAGATGGGGTGGTCTTCTACTATGATGTTACCTGAGGATTCTAGTAGGAAAAGGAGTGGATCGAGAGGAACGTGCAAATATGGGTTAATAGGAATGGTGGAACCTTCCTAAACATTAACTAAATCTCTCTCGGTATTTTCTAGCAAAGGAGTAGCATCAATCCCAACATCTGAATGGTTCTCGACCTCTTCACGGTAAGTTTCTTCAGGTGAGTTAGGAGGTAGGGGTTCATATCTTTCTAGAGGAAACCCTTGCATCCTACATGATCTATGAAGACCTTTATCAACCATAGTACCAATGTTGAAAGACAACTAAAGTAAACAAACAACACTCGCTAAAAAATCTAGAAAACCAACAAGCAAACAATACATTCTCTCAATGAACATACTAGTTGGTGATGGAATCCAACATCGCTTGATAAAATTAAGAAGGGGATAGGATATGCATGAGTGTATCAATTAGGTTGGTGGTATTCTTAACATACTTACAGCTTGGTGAAAGATTCCTCACAGTTTTACCTATAGGAATCAAAATCACATAAAAAAAGACACTCTTAGCAATCGATAAGAGACTAAAAGAAGAACAAACTATCCACTAAAAGAAAAACACCAAAAATAAAACAATTACACTTAAATAGTCTTATAGAATTGAGTTAAGGGATCCAATACAAGGTAAACAATATTGAGATCAATGACTTTCCTTATTAAAACCTTCAATCAATCAGATAAACAAAAAGAGTAGAAAAAAGAACCCAAGTTTGAGAGAAAACGGTCGTTTTTGCAATAAGGAAATACAATACAAACCCAATCAAGATTAAAAGAATGAAAAGAAGTGAATTGTAAGTTGAAAAAAATAAAATATCTGATAGAATAAGATCTGAGGCAGACAGAAAGACCCAATAATTATTCCCAGCAAGCAAACAACCAACAATCTTTGAAAATAAAGAAAAATCAATGCTCTAGAAATCACAGCACCAGAGCAGTATAGCGCTCCCTAACACACTCTGGGGGAGCTTTGATCAGGCTATCAACGCTCTGACTTGAACTGGAGAGGGTGCTAGTTACGATATTTGTTTTAAAGAAACCCAAAAAACTCAGGGAAATTCATTCGGAGACTCTATAAGACAACTATGCAAGGATAAAAAGATGTGAGGACAAATTTAAATCAACAAATGGGATCTAAAGATAGAAAAAAGGAAAGGAAATACCAAGGACATAAATAAAAAAAATAAAAGTTTGATCCCCAGTGGATTCGCCAATTTCTGTTACGGAATAATTCCCCTATGGACAGGTGAATCTTCCCTCAGAGTAGAGACCCCTTTACTAAGACATAAAACTACCTCTGGACACTACCATTCCTATAGATTTATTATGCCCATCAAAAAAGAGAAAAGGAGGGATAGTATGATGTACCTCACTTTTGAAGCTCATCCACACTTCTCCAATCCACAAGTTCTGAACAATAACTGCAATGGATCCCAAGAAACAAACAACTATATCCTACTCTAATGGATTAGACAAAATTGATCTATTGATGAAAGATTAAAGAAAACATCAACAAGAACATGTGAACATGTACTAGAAGAAAATAAGCCAAGTATATTAATGATAACTTTAAAGAGATACTTAAAATCCTCAGATGATTTTGCAACAACTTCTCCAAGTCCTCCTCTTCCAACCCCTTGCTCGAAAGATCCATGATCAGAATGAAAATGTGTTTTCTCATTATTTTCCTCTTTTGTTCACCATGAGAATCCCTCCATTTATAGGATTTGAGAGGCCCAACCACCTTGGTTATATTTGGGATTAGTTGAGGATATGAATCCATCAGTTGTGATATCTCTCTTAGATGTATCCTAAGGGTTAGATTTGAGCCAAACCAATTCGATCCATCCATATATTTCCTTAAAGAAAACAGGGATTTCTTCCCAGATTTTCTCAACCAATTTGGCACTCCCTTACAATGGGTAACAGAGCACTACAACGCTCTCTGGTAGATAGAGAAAGAGAACTAGTTCTCCTTGTATATGAGCAGGGAACTGTTGATCTTCTAAAAGTTGTCAAGATGACCAATTATCATAGAAAAACACTTTGTTCCGACTGTCAAATGATGGGGCTTCTTCTTCTAACATGTTTTAGGGGTCATAGCAAGTGTTCTCATGGTGTCATTTGCAATGTGGCACTTACGTGTCGAGAATGTGACACTTACGACACTTGCTACAAAAGTGTGACACTTGCGACAAAAGTGTGACACTTATGACACTCACAACAATGAGAATGTGACATTATCAAAGTGAGTAATTTTAACGTATAACATTTTGTCAAGACATATGTATTCTTCATGATATCGATTGACGGTGAATTTCTCCGCTTCTTCCTTCAAATGACCTAAGTCGTCCATCTGTGGAGCTCCTAAAATGTGTCGAATTCCTTCTCTTTCAAGGAATTATCTTTCATCCATCCAATGTTCTTCCTCCATCCCCTAGTTAGTGAAATTATTACATTGCATGATCAAGTCAATTTCTTCTAGCCATGACTATCAAATATTTTTCATCTAGATTTGAAGTGGTGTTGCAGTCACTCTGTCGAATTTCTACTTTGATATTGGCTCTACCTATGCTTAAGACACTTGACCCCTCATTCTTGAAATTTCTGAATCGATTTCGATTGTACTTAGAAAATATGGAGGAATAATGGGGTCACTCGCATGCTTAGTTGACTCAATACTTTCCTATGAAGTAGAAAATAACAATGAGTTGAAGTCATAAGCTTCCTCAAGATTTATAGGAGGGAGTGACAAGTTTGTATTAAATGTTTCTTAGTTTTCCATTGATTAGTGTGTCTTGGTCATAACTGTTGATGGGTTGGTCAAATCATGCAAGGGGACATCTATGTCAATGATGAGTTGGCATGAGTGTGAGTCTTGTCGGGCATTAATTGCGGTGGTTTCTAATTGTTGGCTGTATGTGTCACATTGTTCTGTAGTTATGGTAGTGTCTGCACAATGGTCTTCTATGTCATGTCGGTCATCAATGTCTCTAACTTATCCATTGATCCTTTCTTTTCATTGTTTATTTATGTTGTTTTTTCTTGAGTCAAAACTTTCATAGTCGATTTTTTCACATTCCAGATCAACTGGGTCCCCTCTATTAATTCACAGTCGATACATGAGCCGCCCAACTACTGATTTTGTGTCGTCGATTTTTCAGCTATTGGTTTTTATTGGTCGATAATCTTGGTAATTTCTCTGTTGATATATTGGTTTGTTTTACTTCCCCTTAATTTTATGATGCATTCACTCTCTTGATCCATGCTCGCTTGATTCAAAGTTTCTACATTCACTTGATGGAGATATTCCTTATTTGATCGATTGTTGCCTAATAAGTAATTGTCATAAATCTAGGGATGTAGTAGTATGTCTTTGTTGTTTCAATCTGCCTTCTTCTAAAGTTTTGTGTCTCAACCAAGGACTTCTTTCTATCTCCATTCTTCTCTTTGCTAGTTTTTCCCTGAAAACTTTGTTGATTGGGACTTCTTTAGTACTTGATCTTCATGTAATAGTTTTTCATACCTGAATTATTACAATTGCATTTAGTTTATTAGTGTAAAATGATTTTTAATTAATAATAAAGTTATTAATTTACATTTTTCGACATCAACCAACTGTTACATATAATCTTTCAGTTCTGGTCACTTCTTTTTGGCATCATTTTAATGAGAATTTTTCCAATAGGGATCACTATTGTTATATGTTGTATCTATTTAGATGAGCTCCATTAATAAAAAATTTAAATGGACGGCCCAACAAAGTTTGTAATTATATAGCTCTTGTTGGTCGGATGTATTCTATAATGTATGGTCCTAGCTATGTTGTTTCTAATTTTCTGGGTTTTCCTTTCACTCGACTTTCATATAATAAGATCATAACTCCATTGTTCATTTACTTATTATTTAAATGTCAATCATACAAAGCCTTCTGTTGTTTCTTTTGGACTTCTTTATGATGTATTGTTATCAACCTTCTTCCTTGGTCGAACTTGGAAACATATTGCACCCTATCTGAGTTGGCCCAGAAGTGGAGTGGAATCATAGCTTCTTGTCCCTAGACAAGTTTAAAAGGGGTCTATCCATTCGATCTCTTATATGTAGTCCTATATGCCCATATAACTGTAGGATCTTTATCATCCCACTCATTCTTGTCAATTCCAAATATTTTGGTAAGTCCTCTGTGTAATGTTTTATTGAACGATTCAACAACACCATTTTCTTGAGGATGGTATGCAGTTGATTTTCTATGGCCGATGAGAAATTTATTGAGAAGGAATTGGATTATCTCATTTACAAAGTGCATCCCTTGATCATTGATTAATGTTACTAGACATCCAAATCTTGTTATTATATTCTCATAGATGAATTTTTATACAACCTCATTAGTACATGACTTGAGTGGCTTTGCCTCTTCCCACTTGGTTACATACTTGACTGCATTAATAATGTACTTTGCACCTATTATTTTTCTCGTTGGGGAAAAGGTCCAACAAAGTCGATGGCCCAAATTTCAAATCGTAAACTAGAGTTTATCGACTACAAGGGAATTTCTTTTTTCCATAGAGGCCGACCCATTCTTTGGAAATTGTCGCAATTTTTCACTTTCTCCCGAAAACCTTTGTGCAGGTTCGGCCACCAAATACTTACCTAGAGTATCTTTCAGGATGTTGTGTCATCTTTGAAGTGACCTCCATCTAATCCCGCATGTTCTTCATCAATTATTCTTTCTCTTTCATGCTCTAAGGCACATCTCCTCAAGACGTTGTTGGGACCCAATTTATATAGATATCCATTCATGATAGGAATGGTGTTTCTCTTAGAGATAATACCTTATTTTTATTTGTAGGGATATTTGCAGGTGCCTTCCCTTCTTCCAAAAAAATTTCTATTTCTTCAAGATCTTTTGGGGCCACTTCAATATAAAATAAATGTGCATCCGGAAGGTCGTATTCTATGTAGTTTGGGTCCTCCTTTGTATCTAGTTGGGAGAGATGGTCAGGCATGACATTCATTTTTCCTACTTGGACTATTACGTCGAATTTGAATTATTGAAATAACAATATCCAATGACAAATTTTCCCTTGATGAAGGGTTTGTTTACTAGATACTTCAAGGCCTAGTGATCTATGAAAAATGTAAACAGGTTCGCGAGTAAATAATGTCAGAAAATTTTGTAGTGAAAATATAATTGACAAGGCTTCTCTTTATGTAGTCGAATAATTTATTTCTTCTTTATTTATATTCCAATTGGCATAAGAATTCAGATGGTCAATTGTTTCATCATATGGTTGTGCGAGAATCGATCCTACAACAACACTTGATGCATTGACAAGTACAAGAGATCTTATTGATGAGTCGAGAAATTTAAGTATAGGGGATTTGACCAATTTTTTCTTTAAGAATTCAAACAAATCTTGACAATATTGGATCCATATAGATTAGACTTCTTTCCAAAGTGATTCATCCATTGGAAAATTAATGTATAAATAATGGCATATGAACTTTCTAGAATACCCAGTATGCCCCATGAATAGTTTTATCTTCTTTTCATTGACATGTGGTTTTAAGTCAAGGATGGTTTTAATTTTTTCCATATATACCTTCACACCATCCTAGCATACGACATGTCCTAAGAGGATTCCAATTAGGGTGGAAAATATATATTTCTTAATATTTAGGGACTATCGAATTTCCTACATCTTTCAAGCATTAACCTCAGCCATTGTATGTGGTTAAATAAGTTGTATATGGTCTAGTCATTGAAATAGACAACCATTGTCTTGTAAATGTTTTCTTGAAATTCCTTCACTGCTACCCTTGAAAGTAATGAAGGGGCATTCTTTAGCCCAAATGGAATTACTCTATAGGAAAAGGAGCCAAATTCAAATACAAATGTCATGTTTGGTTGGTCTTCTTTGGCTATGGGTACTTGGTTGTATCCTGAGAACCCATTTGTAAAGGAATAACATTCATGTCCCACAACTTCATTGATTATTTCATCTTCAAATGGAGTGGGGAATGGATCTGTCAGTGTCAGTTTATTGAGTCCTATGAATCTGATGCAAATTCTTATATTTTTAGGGTCGTGATTATTTGGATGGACCACCATGGGACTCGCTCATTTTGATTTTTCGACCGGGTATATAATGGCTACTGCTAACATTAAGTCAATTTCTTTTTGGACAATCGACTTGTATTTATACAATAGTTTATAAGGTCATTTTTAATTGGTTTTTCCCCAGGGATGAGGTCAATTTTCATTTCCCCCATTAATTGTAGAATCTCTTTTAGGTCTTTATAGTATCGAGAAAACACATCTTGGTACTCCCTTAGTAGGTTGACTATATCAGTTATCTATTTTTCCAACTAGTAATCACCTACTTGTGCCATATTAGGTCAATTTTCATTTAATATATTCAATTCCTTTTTTTTTTATCTCATCATTCATCAATTCTGGTGGTTTTTCTTCATGAAGGTGTCGTTCCCCTTCTTAAAATTTAATCAAAATTTATGGAAAGTTGAGTTGTTCTGGATCATCCTTCTCTTCCTTGGTTAATTTTAATATTGATTTTATATAATTTTGCATGGCTCATTGATTACTTCTCCAGATAAATATTTGACCAGGAAACTTGTGTTTTCTGTGTCAATTCATCGAGTAGTTATACTTTTATTGTTATCTGTCGAAATAAAGTGGCATGTCGATGTTGATCCTATGTCGAACGTCATTTTCCATTTTTGTTTTTGCATGGATGGTGTTGGTTTTTCAATTTTTTATTTTATTTTCTAGGTTGCTTCTCTTAAGTGCTCCTCCTCTGGGGTGAATTCAAAATCTTTGATAAAATTCTCTTTGATGTCAAACCAGTTGAGTGTGTGAACACATGCTTCTTCAATTCTGTACAATTTATTTGGTATTCGATCCAGTGTATTTGGAAACATATTTGTCCATACTCTTTCATCCCTATATCCTATTCTGCGCCATTCATTTTCATAGCGCTGAGTGTGTTCCATAGGGTAGTATCCAATTTTGAAGAGGGGAATGTTGGGTATTTTATCTAAATTATTCTCTCCAAAGAGTTCTATAAAATAATTTGACACAAAGGTCCATTTTTTAGTCCTGGGGAATGCTTTTCCCACCATATTGTAGCTTGTCTCATGAAAGTTTCCACCAGGATTTGGGTTCTACCCTTTTCTCCCACATATATAAAAATTCCTTCGATGCACATTGATGGTGTGTTTCACTCGTTATAGAACATTGGATTTTTCATCTTATTGTTGGTGAATATTAGAGTGGTTTTTTGTTGGATCCTTTTCTCATATACCATGGGTACTGCTTGGATTGAAAAATATGTTCTTGGACATTTTATTAGAATGGCTTTGATGGACCAACAGTCTTTTGAATGTGCTTCATAGTTTTCTATCTACCAATTATATAGATCCAAGATGGAGTTGTGTCTAACCGATAAGGGATACTCTATTAAAATTTATCCTTGCACATTTGGTTAGACATAAACTCTTTATTCGTTGATTATTTGGTACAAACATCCATCTTTTTGATATTCGTCCCGCGAATCAATCCAATGTTTCCTTTATTTAGGGTCCAAGAGGATAATTATTCTTCTATCGCTCCCTTTTATCTTGGTTATATCCATTTCGAAGGAGATATTGGATTTCATTTGTCTTCCCTATGGTCGACAGAAAAGTGTTGAATATGAGGGAATTCCTTCGACTAACTTGATTACCTCAAAGTCCAATGGTGTTGACATACGCATAATTTGTGTTTCCACATTTTTTGGTATGATGTTAGCTTCTATTAATATTTGGTCAAAAATTTTGAGGTAGTTCATTGTCGGTGATAATGAAGGTCATCCCAACTATATCCATGTGTCCTGAGGAAGGATATTTACTTGTGATCCAAAATACACGACTACATGTTCAAGAATTATCCCATTTATTTCCAAGTCGACCTGTGGGTCATAGTATTTATGTGTATATGATAGTTTTCTAACATATTTGGATGGTATTTGTCCCTCTTTATATTCTCTTAGGATGTTAAGTAGGTCCAAAAGACGACCGACTGACTGATTTTATTTTAAGAGTTGTAAAAAGTATTGTACTATATATTGATTGTGTTTTCCTTTATTGTGGTACTCTTGATTATTATTTTTAAATAGCTTGAGTGCTTCCATCATGACTTGCTCTTCTTTGTCAGGATTTGGGAATGTATTGAATTTCCCTGTTTGTCGATCTTGTGATCGGCTTTTATTAATATCTCATCTTGCTCCTGATATTGTAACAACATGTAGATTCTTTGAGTTTAATAATTATTGTTTTGAGACTCTATGGGTGAGGTTCATAGTATTTTTTTTCACTATTTTATAAAGTACTATCGGGAAATCCTCGAGTGAGTTATCATCGACACTGCATATGTTGTAAAATTTTAATTCGACTCCATATTTTATTGGGAAGTTAGGGTTGATGTGGTATTCTTTCCAACAGTTAAAAAAGTAAGGTTGACATCAACCACAACCTTGGAAACTGCCTCGACCTCGGCCACCTCAAGCTCGACCATCTTGACCTCGACCATAGTAGTCATTTATTCTTCCATAGTCATTATTCTAGTCGGTTGTTTCTGTATGATAAACTGTGTGCACAATTGTTCTATTATGTGTGTTTAATCGACATTCATATGTTTTATGCTTATGGTATTCACAAATATGTTACAATTTGGTGTTTTCCATGTTATGTAGGAAGTCTTTCACAGTATGGTTAGTCAAAGCTTCACATATATTGCAATATTTCTCGTCTTTCACTTGTCGTGCATCTGTTGCTCCTATCACTTGATCATTGAGATAGTAGATTTCTTTTTTGTGACCATCTTCATAGCATACAATACACCAAATATCATTTCTTATTAAAGTCAAGTTTTTGATAGTCAATTATAGGTGTTCTAGTTTTTCATCTAGACTTTTTTCTATTGATGAAGATGTCGATGGGCCTTCATCATCTGATTCCATGCATTTTGATTTCCTTAGTGCATATTTTCATGTGTTTATCTTATAGAGGTGTAATGTGTTGATGATTCCAGCTATGTGAGACATTCTCAAGCTTACAAACCTGTGAGATGTGGATCATTGTAGCTATGTGAGTCTTTCTCTCAGCTTACAAACCTGAGAGAAAGCCCCTAAATAAGGGTACGTGGTTCCTACCTAAGACATAGCTGGAACGTAAAGATGACCTCGTCCATTCAGAGAGTTGAGAAGAACTCCGAATGATTATCCAGTGGAAAAGGAGATCTGTCAAGTTAGATGTGCCTGTGGCTAAGCACAAGGTGAACATGTGAAATCCCAAAGTGTTGGGTGCATCGTCATGTGAACATAAATGAATATGATGTATTATCCTCCTCTAAGTAGCAGAGTTGACGAGAAAAATCCAGATTATTCTCCTGTGTGAGGCATTGGGAAAGAAGATCTGTAGAGTGGATGTGCTTGTGGACGAGCACAAGTGAATGTGTGAAGATCCGGTTATCCTGTGTAATGCAATGAACTAGATATATGGACATCCCTATGGATGTGACCCTAGTGGATGAGCACTAGTGGGTGTATCATATCCTTTTCTATATTGTACAAGAGTCAGACATGCCTGTAAGCCTAATTGTAATGTAAAGGGTACAGGTCGACCCTACCTTAATGTGACTGGTAATTAATGTAAAAGATAATTAATCTAGTTAATATTAATTATATTATAAGCTAAGTGAGGTCGGACCTATTGTGCCAATATAAACTTATGTTGACAGGATTAGGTTAGTATAAGTAAATTTAAATTCCCCATTGAGTAAATATATCTTTCATGTGCGTTTGGAAATTTCAACAAGGACACTTCTTTGGAAAAGGTCTGCACCTTTCTTGGGCACTAGATTTCTAGGGTTTGAGACCCCTCTTGTGTGCTAGGGTTTATCTTGGTGGTGAAGGTATTTATATTGAGGAATATAGCAAAGGATTTGGCTGGGTTTTCTTCCCTTGTTGAGAAGGGTTTCCCATGATACTTCTTGTGTTCTTTTGTGTGGTACTTCTTCTTGTGATCTTGGTTGATGCAACATTTATGGTTATGGTTAAATGATAAAAATGCAATGAAGTTCATGCTTAACCTAGCTTATTGAAAAATTCAACATGGTATTAGAGCATAGGTCTTGAAAGAACCCATTGCACACGCAACCACCAAGTCTCAACACACCTTTTGCAGAACCGTACGACCCTTTTAGGGTTACCAGAAAATTTTGTACGATCTTTGTTTCAGTGGTGATTCATCCCTTAATACTTAGACAATGGGGATAATTTTTTCATATAAGAGTATGGACTCTTCCAATGCCTCTCTAGAAGCTCTCAAAATGAAATTCCAATAAATTTTGATTTTTGGCCCTAGGGTTTCTAGGGTGACGAAATTTCATGCAGAATATTAATTCTAGGTTTCTAAAGAAACATTCTCCAGAATCAACAAGCATCTCTCTGAAATTATCAAATTGATTTTTGGCAGTCATAAGTCCAATATAATCCAAGGGTGATAATTCAACCTAATCATTAGGTTTTCAAAATCCAGTTGGCGAGAAATTGAAGAAACCAATCAAATGAAAAACAAAGCATTAGTAGAATATAGTCTTGATGGAGAAAGAAACTTCAGCTCCTGGAAATCAAGGCTTCTAGTCACTATTGAATAATATGTCCTCTTGGATGTGACAACTGAGACTCTACCAGCCAAAACTACATATATAGAGAAGAATATAAGAAAGGAAGAAGATGTAAAAGCAAGAAAATTAATCATCTACTCAGTAAGAGATCACCTCTTGACTTGTATTTCCAATATGAAGATAGTCTATGATATGTATGAAGATTTAAAAGAAATGTTTGAAAGTGACAACACCCTCAGATCTCTTACCTTAAATATCCAACTTCAAAGTACCAAGATGACAAAGGGTGACTCAGTTTCCATCTTATTTATGAAGCTATCAGATATTAAAGAACAACTAGAGACCATTGGGAAAATCATGTCTGATAGAGAACTTGTCTTAACTAGTCTCCAAAATCTTCCAAAATCATGGGAACCTTTCATTCAGAGTATCATTAGAAGAGAATATCTACCTACCATTGATCGTCTATGGAGAGATTGTACTCGAGAATAAATTAGACTTAGAAATAGAGGAGTGGAAGATTCCTCAGAATAAAATCATTTTCTTTCACTTCATACAAATAAGGGAGGAAAATTAAAAATAAATTTTAGGAAAACATTTAAAAGTGAAAATCCTTCATCAAATATAGGTTATCAAAGAAGAGATGTTTCAGAAATTCAGTGCTTCAGATGTGACAGTTATGGACACTATGCAAGAAACTGTCCAACCAGGAAGAAGGGAAGACAATATGCTTCCACTGTTGATATTGATTCAGAACCACCTCAAAATATTGAAGAAAAGAGGGAGGAAAAGTGCTTCCTCTAAAAACTAAAGCATGACTACAAATAGGGTAAATCAATTGATTTCAAATTTTATAGTTGACTGTATTTTTGAAGAAATCCCTAGTATGGGAGCCATCAAATATTTAAACCATTATATATGGTACGTGAGTCCAAAATATATTTGATTGATTATTGTGCGAGACAATAAGAGAGGTTGTCCTTAAAGAAGAAATAACCATTCAAACAAACCCATATAATCTCAGATAGAGATTGATAGTAAGACAAGTACCTTCTCCCCCTTCAATAGTTTAGAGGGAGACAAACATTATTATAGTTGCTCTAGTTTCTTCAGTTGATATGTTCAGAGATATTGCAATAAGGCATAACAAGTCTAACTAGACTCCCTCTGCAAGAGGCAGATAAACATAGTAGCCATAGGTTTCTTACAAACAGAGGGAGTTGTTTACGATGATACACTTGATTCAGTGAACCTATACACTTCCATCTGTACTATCATCCATGAGTTGGAAACTATATCAGATAGATAGATTCTTGATGAGTTTCAATTTCAACAAGAATGTTGTTGATCCAAACCTATATTTTTACAGTATTGGTGACGAGTGCCTGATCCTGATCTCTTATTCAGAAAGACTTTTTGTTGGATACAAGTAATCCTTGACTTCTGAATTCCAGATGAAGAATATGAGTATGATGCACTACTTCTTGGGACAAGAAGTATGATAAAGGAATAATAAGATGTTTCTGAGTCAAGGAAAATATACAATGAAAATATTAAATAAGTTCAGTATGATAGAATGCAAAGTCCACCATGATAGATTTAAAGAAGAATATTAATGATGACTTAGACGAGACTGATCCACAGTCGATTGGATCACTGATGTATCTGGTTAACACTAGACTTGATTCATGCCATGTAGTGAATGTGCTTAGTCATGTCATGATTCAACCAAGACAGACTCACTAGACAACAACAAAACATGTGTTAAGGCACAGTTAGATATGTCATGAGATATACCTCTAGTATGAACTTGAGTTTGCAAGATATGCTGATTCAGATTGAGCAAGAAGTACAATGGACTGGAAGAACACATCTAATTGATGTTCTACCGTAAAGTTTGACATAGTTACCTAATGCAACAAGAAACAAAACTGTGTGGCCTTGAGTACCAAAGAGGTAAAGTATATAGCACCGAGTGTGCGAAGCAATGTGGCTTCACAAGCTTCTGACAGATTTACTTGACCATGAGATGAATCCTATGATGATAACCAAGAGCTGTATGTAAATCTTCTTAAGAAACCAATGTTTCCTGATGAATCAAACATGATGAGATGAAATATCCTTATACCAAATATATGATGAATAGGAAAATCGTACACATACAATACCTTCCTACACATGAGCAGATTGTAGACATCTTCACCAAACCAACTTGGTAAAGAATGTCTCCCTAGCTGAGAGTTAGTGTTGATGATTGCATCTATGTAAGACATTCTCAAAATTACAAACCTATGAGATGTGGATCATTACAGCTATGTGATTATTTCTCTCATCTTACAAACCTAAGAGAAATCCATTAAACAAGGGTATGTGGTTCCCGCCGGAAAAAAAGCTGGAACGTAGAAATGACGTCCTCCATTCAAAGATGTTAAGCCCTAATATTGTCTCATTACCCCTTAATTGGGGCATATTATATTAGTAATGTTATTTTATTTATGTCGTCTTTAGGCCATTAGTTGTAATTATACCTCCTAGTCTCCTATATATACCAGGGAGACATTTTAATTTTGAATCGTCTTGTACTTGAACATTTAAGTCGGGTAAAACGAGGTTGCCCCCTCAAAGAGGCTTATTATCTGAAATTATCTCTTTTCAAGGTGTTGAGTACTTTTCTTGAGATTTTTCTATGCTATATTGATGTTTGGTTCTTAACATATGGTATCAGAGCTCAAGGTCTTGTGGTTTCGCTGCTACATCTAAGACACCATGGAATTTTTTCTATAACTTTTTTTCTACAATGTTTAAGAAGGAACTGCTTGGAGGATATTTAGTAGACAGATCAAGGTACATTGGGTTAAAAATTCATCTCCTGAGGCCTTATACGTTCAGAGATACAACCTGTACAAGATAGGGTTCTGGAATCATCCTGAACTGAGCCATTGTGGCATTTTCACTATAAAACAATTTCTGTAACGTTTTAGACCCTAAAATCTAGAGGATCTTTACAAAAATTAGAAATTTATCAATGGTAAAAAATTTATCTTCCGGGTCATCGTAAATTTGTACATACACCTTGTATAAGATAGGGTATTTGATTAGTCCTATTGACTAGTCTCAAGAAGGTGTTCCAGGTAAAACAATCATAAATTCTTCCAAGAGTATCCAAATTGAGTGGGACTAGTTTCATTGGATTTTGAACAGTATCTAGTATTTCTAGTGTAATTTTTAGAATTTTTTATCAATTATTTTGGGTGGGGCACGCTATACAAGTGAGATCTCCTGGAAAGGCCAAAAATTGGCAAGTTGTGGGGAAGTTACCATAAATTCCACTTGGCACATCCAATTTTGATCAGACCTATGGCATTGCAAAGAAGAAATATTAGAGAAATACCTAAAATAAAGTTTCATACCCAGAAGGGCTGAAACTTCCGAGATACAATAGAAGAAATATTGTCTAGCAGAACTACCTCAAAATCAAGGTTCAAAAGTGATACTTGGCCAACATGTCACCCAAAAAGGGAACTTCTACACCAACTAAGCCTCCAGAAAATCCTACTTGGAATCTTAATGAAGGTGAAGAAATGCGTAGGGACATAAATGATTTACAAAAGAAGATAGTAACAAAAGATGAACTACAAGAGATGACGGATTCAATGGAAGCTAAGCTGGATACTAAGATGGATGGTTTAAAAGGGGAGATCATGGAAGTATTGAAAAATTTCGTAATAGAGAAGACACCTGAAAGTGAAAATGCATCCCATGAAATTCATGATGAGGACACAAGGAAGGTGAACCAGGAATGGAGAAAC
>SNQJ01S0135981.1:0-25610 GCA_010110895.2 Picea sitchensis
CCATTAGTTGTAATTATACCTCCTAGTCTCCTATATATACCAAGGAGACATTTTCATTTGGAATCATCTTGTACTTGAACATTTATGTGGGGTAAAAGGAGGTTTCCCCTCGAAGAGGCTTATTATCTGAAATTGTATATTTTTCAAGGCATTGAGTACTTATTCTGAGGTTTTTCTATGTTATATTGATATTTGGTTCTTAACATATGGTATCAAAGCTCAAGGTCTTGGGGTTTCACTGCTACATCTGAGACACATTGGAATTTTTACTATAACTTTTTTTCTACAACGTTTGAAAAGGAACGGCTTGGAGGATATTTATTAGATGGATCAAGGTACGTTGGGTTAAAAATTCAGCTCTTGAGGCCTTATACTTTTGGAGATAAATCCTGTGAAATATAGGGTTCTAGAATCATCCTGAACGAAGTCATTACGAAATTTTCGCTATAAAAAAATTTCTGTAAAGTTTTAGACCCTGAACTCTGGAGGATTTTCACATAAATTAGCAAGGTATCTATGGTAAAAATTTCAGCTTCTGGGTCATCTTACATTTGTAGATACACCCTGTGGAAGATAGGGTATCTGACTAGTCCTATTGACTATTCTCAAGAAGGTGTTCCAAGTAAAATAATCATAACTTCTTCCTAGACTATCCAAATTGAGTGGGACTGGTTTCATTGGATAGTGGACATTTTGTAGTATTTCTGGTACGTGTTTCAGAATTTTATATCAATTATTTTGTGTGGGGCATGCTATACAAGTGATATCTCTTGGAAAGGCCAAAAATCATCAAGTTGTGGGGAAGTTACCATAAATTCCACTTGGAACATCCAATTTTGATCAGACCTGTGGAATTCCAGAGAATAAATATCAGAGAACTACATAAAAGAAAGTTTCATACCCAGAAGGGCCTAAACTTGGAAGATACAACAGAAGAAATATTGTCTAGCAGAACCACCTCAAAATCAAGGTTCAAAAGTGATACTTGGCCAACATGCCACCCAAAAAGGGAACTTCTACACCAAATAAGCCTCCAGACAATCCTACTTAGACTCTTGATGAAGGTGAAAATGTGTAGGGACATAAATGATTTACAAAGAAGATATAGTAACAAAAGATGAACTACAGAGATGGAAGCTAAGTTGGATACTAGAAGGACCAATATGGCTATGGATACTAGAAGGACCAATCCTAACATTATAGAGATAACAATTCTCCTTGTCCTAAAACACCTCAACTCTGAGGTTGACACCTAAACAATTGGAAGAAAGAAAAGCCAAAAGGTTTATGATTTAATTGTGGCTTGACAAAGTGATTAAGGGACATAAGTGTGGTGAGAAGAAATTATTCTACATAGATTGTGAAGAGGAAGAAGAACAAGAACAAGAACCATCTCAAGATGAAAGCGTGGAAGCAATTTCGTCACGAAGAGTTGACTCTTATGATATCGTGTAATGCATTGCTAGAATTAGCACTCCTCGAGCCCTCAAGATCGGAAGGATACATCAAAAGAAAAAGGTGTAGTCCTAATTGATTACATTACTCCTTAATTCTATTCTATAAATTAGCCAAAGCTCTCAATTACTTTGTATATCCATTACCGAGAGTTTCAAGTAATGATTGTAGATGGAGGAACTATCAATTACTTTGGAAAATGCAATAGATCCAATCTTACTATGGGGGAATATGTAATGAATAGTCAATGATTTCTATACCCATGGGTGATGCGGATGTTATTACTAGAGTCAATAGTTACAATCATTAGGAGCAGTGGCTTTTAATTTTCAAGAACTTTTCATGAAATTTTCATTGGAAGGAAAAGATTGAGTTAAGAACATCACCAGAGCTTGATGGTGATAAGCTCAATGGCATGAAAAATTATTGAAAAGGGCATCAAGGCATTTATTATAAACTATGCTCACTAGATGTTCAAACATCTAAGCCATCTATTCCTCAAGATCTCCGAGGATCATTGATAAGCATTCCAAAGTATTTGAATATATTCCTAAAGGTCTTCCACCCACTCTGAAATCCTTGATCATGAAATTCACCTAATTCTGAGAATGTTCCTCCTAACATCGAGACCATCTGAGATACCCTTATGCCCAGAAAGTGAAATTGAGTGCATGGTTGAATAAATGTTAGAGGCTAGCATTAGTAGACCTAACCAAAGTTCTTACTCAACACCCAGTGATAATGGTATTCAGAAAGATGGCTCATGGTGTATGTGTCCGAGATATATAGAACTCAACAAGATCACTAATAAGATAAGTTTATCATTCAGATCTGTTGATGAATTGTTATATGAACTACATGGAGAAATCTATTATTTCACAAAATTGGATCACGTGTTCGGTATCATCATATGATAATCAAGGAAGAAGATATCCCAAAAACAGCGTTACGGACTCATAGAGGCCATTATGAATTTTGGTCATGCCTTTTGTGCCACAAATGCACCTTCCACATTCAAGGGTTGATAAATTCCATTTTCAAACCCTTTTGCCGAAATTTACTTATGTTTTTTTATGATATCTTAATCTATAGCAAGTCTTGGGAGGATCGTAATGTGACATGTTGACAAGGTGCTACAACTAGTAAAGGAGCAACAACTATATGCCAAAACCATCCAAATGTTTCTTTGGAGTGAAGGAGTTAGATTATTTGGGGCATATTGTATCATGAAGGTGTCAATGTAGGCCCTAACAAGATTAAGGCCATGATGGACTAGTTGATTCTAAAACATTGAATAATCTTAGAGGTTTTGGGGTTTTCTGAGTTACTACCACAAGTTTATTTGACACTATGGAAGAATGTCCGGTACCTTTAACGACACTAACTAAAGAGGTGCACTCATGGACTGCAGGCAACTAAAGCTTTTGAACAACTTAAAGAAGTGATGTGCAAAGCTCTGTCTTGACCACTCCGGACTTCACAAAATAGTTATTGTGGAATGTGATGCTATAGGAAATGGAATTGGTGTTGTCCTAATGCAAGAAAGAAGGCTAGCTTTTGATCTGACCACTCAAGGGAAAGGACACACAAACCCATTTATGAGAAGGAAATAGTGGCAATACATGCATTGAAGAAATGCGTCCTTACCTAATAGGTAGGCACTTCAAGGTCAAAGCTTGAGATCATGATAGTGTAAATACTTCTTGGAACAAGACTGTCTTCATAGAACAACAAAAATGGGTAACCAAGATATTGGAGTTATGATTTTGAAATCATCTATAAAAGGAAACAAAATGTTGTAGTAGATTCACTCTCAAGAGGATGAATATGTTGAGGCCTTTCATGCTATCTCGATCATCAACTTAGGTTGGATAATAGAGGCTCAAGGGATGAATGGAAGAATGTGAAAAAGTGTGGACTCTCATTCAAAAAGTTGCAGCAGGATTCGATGCATCAGATACATTACATGGAAAACTAATTCACTATTGTACAAAGATAGCTTATATTTATGTAGAACTCCCAACTCAAACAAAAGGTACTAGTGGAATTTGCACACCTCTCGGTAGGAGGGCACTCAGGATTATTAAAAACCTACCATGTAACAGAGTCAGGAAGGATTTTTTGGGGATGGCCCCTTAAAATTAATGTTCAAAGGTTAAGTGGCGAATGTTTGGTTTGCCAAAAATAAGGTAAAAACAATTAAGAACCTGGTCTTTTTACAATATTATCCATCCCAAGTCACGTTGGGAGGAGGTTTCCATGGATTTCATCAGGGATTCTTTGAAGTCTGAAAAGGAAAGAGTGTCATCATAGTGATTGTTGATAGGCCCGACCAAGTACACACACTTTTGGTAACCCTCTCATCCTTCATGACTAGTCTGATTTACTTATGATTTCATGGAGGCAGTTCAAAAGCTGCATGGAAGCCCAAAGATTATTGTAAGTGATAGAGATCCCCTCTTCCTTTGAAATTTTAGGCAATTATTTTTCTTCTTTGGGTACTCAGGTGGCTCATACCTCATCCTATCATCCTCAATCACAGTGGACAAACCGAGATAGTGAACAAATGTCTAGAAAAGGATACCTTCGTTTCTTTATGTATGATAAACAAACAAATGGTTCAAATGATTACCCTTGGCGGAATGGTGGTATAACGCTTCGCTTTCATACTACAACAAAATGACACCATTTATGGCACTCTATGGATACCACCCTCCTTCCATCATTTCTTTTCTAAAATAAATCTAAAAGATTTCAAGTGGAAGATCGCCGAGGAATCAACATAGTTCTCAAATCTTAAGGATAGCTGACCATGTACGAGAATCGCTGAAACAACAAAGCGGATCAACATTGTAATGAAAAGTTTTGAAGCTGTTAAGGGATTAGGTGTTTTAAGACTACAACCATACAAAGCAGGATGTCCTCAATAAGAAGGATATTAATTATCCTGCAAAGTACTGGACCTTATAGGTGTTGCAAAGGTGGTATTATGTCATACAAATTGGAGTTTCTTGCTTCTTCACGAGTACACCCAGGTTTTCCATGTTTCATGATTAAAGAAGGTTATAGGTGACAAGATCGGTTCAAACTATATTTCCAAAACTTGACAGGAAGGAAAAATCATATTAGAAACTGAATCCATCACTGACATAGAATTATTCATCGAGGAATAGATCCATTTGAGTATCTCATTAAATGGAGGAAACCTCTGTTGAAGATTCTACTTGGGAAGATGAGTATTTTATCTGAAGCATCCATGGAGTTACTCAAGCGTTAGAGACAACACTTGTCTCAAGGGAGGGGCATGTTAAGCCCCTAATGAGAAACATTACCCCTTAAGTGAGGCATATTACATTAGTAATGTTATTTTATTTATAATAGGCTTTATTCCATTGGTTGTAATTATACCTCCTAGTCTCCTATATATACCAAGGAGACATTTTCATTTGGAATCATCTTTACTTGAACGTTTATGTGGGTTAAAAGGAGGTTCCCCTCTCGAGGAGGCTTATTATCTGAAAATTATCTCTTTTTCAAGTTGGTACTTTTCTAAAGGTTTTTCTATGCTATATTGATATTTGGTTCTTAACATTTCCTAGAGATTAGTGGTTACATGGGACCTTCTGTATAATTCATATCTCTGAGAATATAATGTTGCTTTAATCAATATTTATCATTGATATATCTTGTTAGTGTTGAAGCATATTGTACTTCCTTGAATATGGTTAAAGGTTATTATGGCCATGGTCGAGAGCTTGTATTTGTGAAGTAGTTGATGTATTGAGAAGCTGAAAATCAGAAAGTGTTTAATCTCACAGTTCATGTGTGGATTATTATACTTGTTCATGATTACACACATATATGACACATGACTAGAGAGGGATATAGATGCTTTGGGTAAAGGATATGTATGAGGATGTATACACATGAAATTACAGTTGATGCGGACCGCAGTGATAGGTTGCGGAGTTGATGTGAAAGAGGTTCTGGAGGGTTAGAATCTTTCATAGAGAGAGAAAACCCTAGTTTTCAAAGGCATGTCACAGACTCTGAAACCGGATAGATCATGTACAAACATGGGATGCAATATAGATAGGTCATCTACATACCGTGTTGCCCGGAATAGACGTAATAGATGTATGCGTGGTTTTAGTTTAGTGCGGAGTTGATTATAGGAGTAGTAGTACGGGTTGGCTACTGGTCAGTGGGTACATATTGGTATAGTTTATAGTGGTATATCTCACCCGATTAGCGATTAGTGAGGTGGTTTCTTCATTGACACTTATATTTTAGGAGGAAGGATGGGAAAGGATGATGAGTGGATTTGTAGCTAGAGAACATATGGTGTTGTAGCCTCTTTCTGGTAGTATCTAGAGAATTGGGGAGTTATATATTCCCTCAAGTTGTAGCCTAAAAGATGAGAGTCGAGCCTCCTTCAATTGCACGGAGAATAAAGGAATTTGGTGCTTCCGGTGAATGTAATTCTTAAAGACATATAAGAAAAATCATTATGTATTTTTCTCATTAAGGTTTCCACATAAAATATTGGTGTATTGTGTATGTGTATGTTCTTCTGTTTTGTTCATGGTTTATTTACTCTTGCACTTATTGGATGATAATGCTATATTGATCATAAAAATATAAAACAACATGCATATTGTGGTTAAAAGGATTATTGCTCTATTAATGTGATTTCACCCCTTTCAGTAATCCAACACAGATGATAGATCATGAGATGGTACAAATAAAGGCACATGTGATTCCTAGCTAGTTTTCTTTATTTAGTTATGTTGTTATTATAATATAACAACTTGTACATTCAATAGGCAATCAATGATGACCTCACCCATGCCGATGATACCTCTTCAGTGTAGTTGGGGAAGGGAAACAAGGAACCATATCTAAAAAAGAGATATGCACATTTTGATCATAACCTACCTAAAAGAAAGTAAATAACTAAAAGACATATTACACTACAAGATGTGTGTGAGAGGCAAAGAGAGTGGAAGAGAGAGAAGCGTGGTGCATAGATATGCAATTACAGCCAATGCAAAAAATAGTGATTGTGCCACCACAAATATCTTTAGTGGCTTTAACAATTTATCTTGTTTTCAACTCACATGCCCTAAGAAGCACATCAAGAAAATAATGGGGGATAGGGATGATAATTTTTATTATTCCACATGTCATGAGCTTGTGAGGAGGTTTCCTAGAATGGACTCCTCTAAAACATTTCAAAAACCTTTGTACCATTATGTAATATAATACAATATTTTCACATTATTGTAATGCTAATAGTTGTACATATAATGTAATATTACTATAATGTTCTTGTTTTGTTGTTTCTTCTTATAATTTGTTTTTGTATTTACCCGATCATTCAACTTAAACGTTTCATGTTTCTAGAATAAATCATCCATTAGTGACATTGGCATCATTAACTATAGTGATACCAATAATCCATTGGTTTTGACCCATCTTATCTAGCCAGTGATTTCAACACATGAGAAGGTAGAGGGATGAAACCCATGCATTATATTCTATGAATGCTACCATTAATGGTTATTTGTCTTACAAGTGAATGCCCTAACTATAATAAGTTCATCAAACATCAAGAATGGAGGTTATTTCTTAAGAACAATACCTATTACAAGGTCTCATCCCTATTCTTCAAGTCATGTTTGGTTCAATACTGGAAATCCATAGGTAAGAGGAAAGACGTGAAATTTTTGAAACACGGTTGCTTCTTTAATAATAACATTGAACCCCAATGTTGGAAGGTAAAATGAACTTCTACTAGTCTTAGTTAAATTCTCATGGACATGTTAAAACACATCTCCCATGTTTTGCATCATTTCCAAGTTCTTGTGGATAATGTTATCTTTTTTATTGGAATGTATTTCATTGTGTCAAGGTTTCCATAGTTCATATTATTTAGTATTTACACAAGAAAATGCAATATTAGAGAGTCTAATTATTTCTTTAGTGCATTCTCACCATCCCACATTATATGAATCCCTTGGAAGGTTATTCTTGAAAAAATCCTTTCAATGGAAACAAATACAAGGTTCCATTAATATAGGGTTTATAAATGTTGGTGTTACTCACTAGGGTGACATTGTCATTATTAACTAACTATTATTGACAATACTTGTACTCATGTAAAATGAAATAGGCCAACAAGTTCATCAAATATATTTATCAAGCCGCAACATTCTCACTTTATTAAGTAATTCCCAACATGATATGATAGAAATTGTTGAAAAGATTGATTTAGTCTTTTTGATGTGGCTAAAGTAACATTAAACATATATTCTCTAACTCTTCTATCTAGATTTTTTGTATATGATTTGGCTTGTGTTTCTGATTATCATGCTCACACAATTATATGGTTTATGGTTCTATGTATCATCTTTGCAAAATAGTACATAATTTATGGATTTTCATTTCATCCTTGCACAAAACTAGATTTTATGGTACATAGTGAATGGTGGCTTAGTATCCTTCTTGTTTCTTGATGTAATCGTTTTTCACTCTTTAAGAAAGAATTGAAAAACAACAAGGTTTATGGTTCTACATTTAACCCTTATTAACTAACTATTATTGACAATACTTGTACTCATGTAAAATGAAATAGGCCAACAAGTTCATCAAATATATTTATCAAGCCGCAACATTCTCACTTTATTAAGTAATTCCCAACATGATATGATAGAAATTGTTGAAAAGATTGATTTAGTCTTTTTGATGTGGCTAAAGTAACATTAAACATATATTCTCTAACTCTTCTATCTAGATTTTTTGTATATGCTTTGGCTTGTGTTTCTGATTATCATGCTCACACAATTATATGGTTTATGGTTCTATGTATCATCTTTGCAAAATAGTACATAATTTATGGATTTTCATTTCATCCTTGCACAAAACTAGATTTTATGGTACATAGTGAATGGTGGCTTAGTATCCTTCTTGTTTCTTGATGTAATCGTTTTTCACTCTTTAAGAAAGAATTGAAAAACAACAAGGTTTATGGTTCTACATTTAACCCTTACATAAAATTGCATTTTATAGTACTTAGTGAATGTTGGCTTAGTATCCTTATTGGTTGTTGATTAAACCATTTTGTTACTATTTAAGAAATAAACAACACCTGATTCTTAATACCATTGCATTTTCTATAGCGGTTCTACATTTAACACTTACATAAAATTACATTTTATAGTACTTAGTGAATGTTGACTTGGTATCCTTATTGTTTGTTGATTAAACCATTTTGTTACTCTTTAAGAAATAAATAGCACCTGACCATTGCATTTTCTATAGCTCCTCTTGAAATAAAACCTAATTCTTGCTTTAAATTTAGTGTATCTCCTCCCACATATTCTTTATTTGGTGTATCTCCTCCCACATAGTGCAATACACAACCCAATCATATAATTCAATCAACAAGTTACTTTAAATATATATATAAAAAAAAACTTTTAGATTTCTTAATAGTTCAATTCTTTCATTCTAGTTCATTATACATGAAATTCAAAAGGGAAGATACTTAGTGAATGTTAGGTGTATCCTTCTTGTTACTCTTTATGGAAGAAATGCACAACAATAGGTTTTATGGTTTCTCATTTCGTTGGTATTTCATCCTTGCAAAAAAACCTAAATTTTATAGTTCTTAGTGAATGATAGTCTAGTATCATTTTGTTGGTTGACTAGGTCATTTTTTCACTCTAACTTGAGAAATAAATAGCACTTAATGTTGATGTTATTAAGTGAATATGGAAATATTTTTTTTCATAGCACTTATTAGTAAACACTTCCATCCTTTCATTATAGTTCATCGTACATGTTGACCAACATGGGAGATACTATGGATGACACATTGTACATCTACAATGTGTACCATCTTGCACATATATAAGGCAATAAAGAAGAATATATGTACTCTTTTGGCAGTGAATGTTGGCATTATCAATTTGTAGATTTAGGGGAGCGAACAAGGTCTAAATACATATTCAAAAACTTATTTTAGGAAGCGGTACTTTTTTTTTCCATGAAATTTTTTTTTCTCACTTTTATATATAGTATAAAATCATTTACAGCTTCAAAACACCATTTACAAACAGCAGACTAAAACAGTGTTCTAATCTGCCATCCAAAATCTAACGACGATCCTTACAGAAGATAAACATCTATTTCTTGTAGCTGGTCAGGAAGAGTAACTGTATGCAGTGTACCATGACCGCGGGCCAAAGTCGATCAAAGAAGTAATAACACGACTCCTGTGAATCGATTAACAAAATGGGTCACAAAGAGTATCGACCAGATCCAGCGAGACCATTCAGAAGGATTAATGACTGCAGGATAATCAGAAGATGCTGAAGGTTGTGATCGGGCTCTCAATCCCACAGTCACTGTGAAAGATCGTTAAAACTCCAGCCTCCTCCTTTAATGCTCTCTTTGAGAGGGCATCTGCTTCTCTGTTGTATACTCTGGAGATGTGCTGAAAGTCGATCAAAGGAAGCGGTACTTGATTGGGTCGCTTACGATAGATGTTGTGTCTTATATGACTTGCAAACATGGTAGGTATTAGAGGTTGAAGAAATCGAAGGAATTTGCATTCTCGCTTTTTGGAAAACCTTTTGAAATGTGTTTTGAAAAATATTCTTATGTTATTTCTAGAGTACCCATTTCTAATGCTATCCCATTTCATATTCTTTAAAGGCTACAATCAACAAACCAAAAAATCTCCCAAATGCTTCATTGTTGTTGCACACTCCAATTTAAACATATTTTTTGCATTTCATAAGAATAAAGTGATTGATAGCCTTGATGAACTCATCCAATTGTTTAGTACATCCATCTATGAGACTACAATTTTCCTCTTCATTCTCTTTTCCAACTTGTGCGGTGTTGCACTCACCTTCTAAATTGTTGCAATCGTATATTGATGCCGGTGATAATGGTGTTAATAGTGTTAATAATTTAACAGAGTTTGATAATAATGTTGGGCATGTTGTACGAGCCACACCAATGGTGAACTAGGTGGAATGGAAGGGACGCTCCCTTAATGTACATAAGCTACGAGGACCATTACACTAGATTGACCACCCTATATCAAGAAAGGGACCAAACAGTACCATATTTCACCAATATTTTCCATATCCTACGCACCAAATTAGGTATCAAAGACTCTAAGCGAAATAAAGTGCTCAAATACCGCAAATGTTTGCATAGATATATTCAAACAGAAATGAAGTTTCTGAACATCACCTCGGTGGGTATGACTTATAAATACGTTGTCAAGATCAAGCAGAAATTTAAGGAGAAGAGGTCCTTCACCAACTCTTTTGCGGAGGTATATTTAGACATATTCATAAGTGGATTATAAGGTTTTGACCTTTTAAATGCTTGTATATGCTACTGTGGATTTTTTTGCATCTCCTCGTATGTATACACCCATTTTTTGATTGCTTCATATTCAACAAAATGAAATTATCTATTTTTCAAATTCATTAAAATATTGCAATCTTATTGAAAATCTAATAGTAATTATTTAATGAAATATTAAATGAAAATACTATTACAGCTATATTACAACTATAAGTCAAATAAGTATACCTTTCGAAATTTGTTTATTTCCTTTTGTTTCTAATGAACTTAATATTTTTCATGTACCAGTCCAAGAAAAAATCCAATCTACAAATCACCACATAAGCTAATTCAATGTTTTTAACCAAATATACCAAATGGTGACCCAGCGGCATGCCAAAGAGACAGATCCAGTGGCAATGGCTTCTGCTGGAGTTGATTTTGCAGGAGAGAGACAGTATACGAGATACACGGGATCAATTACAGGCTCTTTATGATAGTGTGGCAGATAGTTCATTTTGCTAGGCTGAGATTGGCTCAATTTCCCTCTACGTCACTGGAAGATATATATGGGTATCACCAGACGGGTCGGCCTTTAATCGTTCGATTACCCTATGCTTAGATGCCTCTAATTTAATACCCCCTCGCCCCTTTTGGTTATTATGGAGAGGTAGAATGAAATTGACCCCGTCCGCAGAGCTTGGAGAACCATATTATCGACCTAACATGAGTTTAGAACGGCCCCTTCTTAGTCTTTCTTCGGTGAATAAGAAAAGAAGTTGGTCTAATGGCATGACCCAAATCAAATGTGAGACTATTACATCCACATATGGCTATCTAATAGATTTTTTTGAACATATTCACCATCAAAAGTACTAATATTCACCCTCAAAACTAATATTAAAACTAATATTAAAAGGGAAAAAATATAAATCACCCTCAAAACTAATATTAAAACTAATATTAAAAGGGAAAAAATATAAATCAAGGATACTATTTCTAGTCACAATTATATCACAATTACATCAATAGTTAGTATTCCACATATGGTTATTTAATAGATTTTTTTTTTGAACATGTTCACTCTCAAAATGATTACATTACTAATATTAAGAGGGAAAAAATATAAATTAAGTCACAATTATATCACAACCACATCAATAGTTAATATCTTTAAAATGTTATGGTGATCGTGCAAGTCAACATCAATAGTGAGTACTTTAATCAAGGAAGAGACATGATTACATTACTAATATTAAGAGGGAAAAAATATAAATTAAGTCACAATTATATCACAACCACATCAATAGTTAATATCTTTAAAATGTTATGGTGATCGTGAAAGTCAACATCAATAGTGAGTACTTTAATCAAGGAAGAGACATATCATGTTGATGTTTGAATTGTACAAATCACCTTCTTCATAAGCTCTAAATCATTCTTATACAACATCCATGATGAATTAGGGTAAGTCATTTGGCCATATGCATTCATTATTATTTTTATCATAATTTTTTTTTATACAACCATATATACTTTTGATGTTCTTGTATATTTTTCAGAGGAAGTGAATATTTCCAAAGAGAATCTGAAACTTTATTGAACACATGCATTGGATCCAATAAATTTGCCACTAAAATTTTTTCTGAATACGGAAGATTGTAAATTTTGAAATCCATATTCAAGCTAATCGGTATGTGATCCCAAGGATTTTTTATGTCATCTAGATGTTGGGTAGTTTTAAGGTCACCGTGAAGTATTTTCTCTCAATCTTGTCCTTACTTTCTCGAAAAAAAAATCATCAATGTTCTAGTGGCGTGCCATTAGGAGGGTGTCTTTCCCTATCCTAACCATTAAAATCTCTCTTTTTTTACGAAAACAATGCTCAACATGTAAACACCTCCTATTTATTTCATAAAAACGCTTATGCAAATCTATGGAATACCTTGAAAAATATCCATACCTCTACATGGACAAGAAAATAATCATTTTTTCCTTAGTCCTACTAGAACAATAATATAAATGATCTACCAAAATGACTACACCATAAATTGTGGATGCACAAAAATATTTGATTGATTTATTAATATGATTCGAATTGTTTTATAAAATTTGATTTGTTGATATATTTGAGCATACTCAAAGGCCTAGAACATCATAGATGGTTTAATACATTACATCATACATCACAAATGAACTTAAAGGTAAAGGTCATTAAATATCACACATTTGAATTCCATTACATAGTAACAACATCTTCTCTATCAATGGTTTGAAATAAACATCCATGTCATTGACTTGATGATTTCCAAGAACAATAGGACTCGACATCAAATGTTACTTCTTCACAACCATTTAATGAGGGATATTATAATTTATAAATTGAATGGTCCAAATTGGATAAGTTGTAGATTGGAAAGAGAATGAATTCATTTTATCCCTCACTATGCTAAATGTTACACTTTGTGACTCACTACATAAAAAAAATAAGGCATCTATTCTCTAAATGATTCATTACATTGGATTCAATGGGTAGCCAAAACACTCCTAGGTCACTCCTTTTCTTTGCATGTTAATCCATATATTCATCTAAACTTAAACTTTTGCAATGAAACATTCATTGTAGTCTCGGAATTATGGGCAATTGGCATAATACTTTGTGAAGAACATGTGATGCCTTTACAACATTATGGTAGAATCTTAGAAATTTGGACACATTAACTTGTATGCATATCTTCCTCTATATAGAGAACAAGCATTTTTATATGCATAATATACTTTGTATTCAACGCCCAAATCAATCAATCAATTTTCTTACCTCCTATATGAATTGAAAAGTACATTATTTGATGGCAATAATTTATCTTGCAACAAACTATACACAATTGACATTAATTAGTTTTTATAATTGATATGAATATTTGAATCCAACAAAGATGTAAAAATCTAAAAATGCATGACATTATAATAACGTACCAATTTTTACCTTAACAAAGATGTAAATATATTGTCTAGCCATCCATATGTTGCTTTCAAATTGTACATCATCATAACAATATACAATTTAGTGAATTTTGCTTTGTTATCCTCTCGAAATTGAAGTGTTTGTGTAGTATCTATGAAATGCTATGATCATTATTTGCCCCATGGTGTTGTGCATCCCTACAATTAAAACTTATATCAAACATAGTATTATTAGTCCCTGCCAAAGTCCAGGGACTAATAGCGATGAGTTCATCGTTGACTGGCTATTAGTTTAGGTTGACTTTTTGATTTTTGTTTTATGTCAAATGTGTAACATAGGAAATTAAAATATATATTTTTTTTAATAATAAAAAAAACTATTTTTCTAACATTTCATTGGCTAATATCTTTCAAGTGTTATTGCAGGCTTCACGTTATTCGATATATAAACAATTAATAGATTTGACTCAAACAATTAATATTATATATGACATACATTGCCCGAGGATCACTCAACCTTAGCGATAACTCCGTCCTTAAGAAATGTTTAGCGGAGTTGACATTGAAAATCATATCCAAGCTTGTTAAATAACAAATATAATAGTGGTTTATAATTTTTTTCCTTTTTTCAGCGCATATGAAGCTTGCACCGCATGCCGAGGATACTGACCGTCAATTTGATTTCTGATTAAAATATTCACCCTGTATCAGTGTTTTCTTAATGCCTCTGTACTCGAAGGTCCTTGGGAGTTACGTTGTCGGGAGGCGAGCCCTGCCACGTGGCCATTATAGTTAAAAGAAGAGCGGTGTCGGTCATATGGAAGGAAGGCGAGGAACCTCCCGTTCACTTGATGTTGGGTTCGCAAGTACAACATCAGGGCGTCAGAGATGGTCAGGGTTACTCGATATGCAAAGTTGTGATAAAGCGAGAGATGGTTAGGGTTACTCGATATGCAAAGTTATGATAAAGCAAGTGGCAAGTAATCGCCAAATTTAGCTGGGAGTCCAGACCCGGAAATAGGGGAGCTACTTCATTGTGGCTTTTGCAGCCGTCTCTGTGCAATTAGAGATTTTCTTTGGGTTTCGCGTGCACCATCGCTACAATTCCACATAGTGCCACGGATTGAATTTCTATTCTTACATGGGTCTTTTAAGGAATGATTTTTGTTAAAGAAAGGAGTCATAACACATGTAGTTAGTTTTGATTTTGATTTATGTTGATGGTTGTTCATTGTTGCAACCCATACATAACTTCTATGGTTTGAATTTTTATTCATAATGTGAGTACCTTTTTGAATCTGTTATTTAGGATTTTCGTTAAAAGCCTATATCTACATGTTATTGGTTTTGAGTTTGATCGTCTAACTTTAGAACTTCATATATTTGTAATGGGTTGAGTTTTCACTAATAACATGGGTAGTTGTTGAATATCTTGGTTTCTGATCTTGGGAGTTCTTGCATTGCAATGTTTTGATATATTATTTGAATGAATACTTAGTATAGAATTAGGATAGATCCATCTTAACTTTGTAACTATTTAATATCGAAGTGAGAGAACATTAAAGGTTATGCTAGATTTTTTGTTAATAGAGAGAAATGAAGACTACATCGGCATCAATCAGGCCAGTCTATAACATTACAAATTCGTTGGCATATTGTTACATCCAGGTTATATTCTTGCTCGCATTTCTCTATCTTATGTCTAGGTTCAGATTATTAGCATTATAAAATAAAAGTCTAAATTCCTTTTATATATATACACACATATTCAACTTATCAAACTTTCATTGTATTGCCAATACCCAGAGTAGTGGGGTATTAAGCTTTATTTTTTTTGTAGACAGAATCGTGGGATGGTATTAAAAACCATACATACCATAATAATTTTTAATCTCAATCTCAAGTTTCTGTCATATAAAAAAAGAATTAATCTCAAAGACGTTTTTTTTTTTTTTTCTCCATCCTTATTTAATCTGCAGTTAAATGTATCTATGTTGTTCAACATGTATTTCTCAACTGACTCGACATCCTTATTAAATTTACAGTTAAATGTATCTATGTTGATTAAATGTATCTTTGTTGTTCAACATGTATTTCCCAACTAACTCGGCAGGGACTGCGTTGCCATGCAACCCTTGTTATACCTGTTGTAGGCAGTGTATATAGCGACCGATGAGCGTTGAATATATATTACTTTACCCATTGACCAAAAATTTCTCCACATTGTACATAGTTTTACTTTAAATGTTAGATTTTATTATTATTTTTAAATATTTAAATTCATTTATTTGTTTTTCTATTGACTAATGAACTTGGAGTCTTATTCTCCCGCCGATTGCTCGATATTGACGACGACATTCTCCTTTATAATTTCAATCCAAAATTTAAATTTACAAACGTACATATGTCCAATCAAACTATATTTTTTTCTTGTTCATTAGATCAAATATTTATTATTAAAAATAAAATTAACTAATATGAATTTCCCAAAAGTAAACAAGATTACATAATGATTATATAATTATAAATGTTACGTTGAATGAGCTCATTCCTTCTACGGACCTTTTGTTTGCCATTATTTTGCCCCAAAACTGCCAGAGATTTTTAGGTTGATGTGTCCGTCATTGCAGGTCCCACTCTATGCTATCAGCCTGATCGTACCGTCGACTCGTTGAAATGGAAAATTATTATAAAATATTTGAAACTATTGTGTAGAGTAGGGGAAATACCAAAGATGAATAGATACTATTATCTCTCATGCAATGTAATTTTGCTTATACTTTTACTTTCTTTGAACATTGAGGCCACCCTGAAAAAGACGTTTTTTTTTATTTTTTATAAATATATATAGAATGTAAATTTTATTTTTAATATGGATTTTTATTTTAATATGATTTATTTTTCTAGTTATTTATATATTTACTAAAATTTTTCATTTTCAATTACATTTCAAAATTTGGTAAACTAAAATTTTATAATTTTGAATGCTTACTAAGTTTACAAACTAAAACTTTATAATTTTTTGTTACATTTTAGGTTTTGAAATTTCATAAACCTTTTAAACCACATTTTTAAACAGTAAATTTATATTTTAGAAATGATAAAATTATATTGTGAAATAGTGAAATGATTTCATAATTCTTTAAAAAATATTACATTTATTCACTTTTGGAGTGTTGGATATTCATATTTAATGATTTATATAAATTTAATGCATTAATAAATATGTTAAAAAATAATTATATTTGACTAATTTAATAGCTTTAGAAGAATTTTAATTTAAAAAGAATTATATTTGACTAATTTGATAGTTTTAGAAGAACTTTAATTTAATTTAATTTGATTTAATGATTTTAAAAGACCTTTTTCCTAAAACATCTTCTATGTTTTACATGAACTCCTTATAATAAGAAATCAAATGAGGATCAAACACATAATAATAAGATATACAAGGAAAAACTTTAAATATGTATGAAACTAAATAAATATGAATTTTATTTTTATTCTTTTTAATTATGTTTATTTCTCAAACTTGCTTTCACATAACACCATGTTATGCAATTGCAATCTCACAATCTTGCATAGTTTGAGTTCATTCCAATCCTCATCTTTCCAATTCAAATTTAGTTTTGGGTGAGTCTATTATTTCACCCACCCTATTAGTTTAGTTGACCAAAATAATTTCGAGCATTTCTAAAGGTATAACATTACAGTTTGATTTTTTTTTTTATTTTTTTCTTCTAAATTGTGATTTGTTGTTTAAATGCACCTCTTATTGTTGCAGTGGCCGGGAAAGATCTTCAACATCCTTTAATGAGTTTACACTTGCGTGTCATATTCAGCAAATAAAAAATTTATTCATCTCAATGCATATATATGCTGCCATGCAACCTTGTTAAAATTAGGAACTAGAGATTATACATGTAGTGCATTAAAAATTGTTTGGAATATTATACAGGTAGTGTTAAAATGGAAGAGGTCTAGCTATAACATTCTGATAAGCGTTGTCTTCATTGCCATTATCTTATAAATTGGGATTGGGATTATCTTATAAATTGGGATTGGGATTAGTGATAATATTAATGTTAAAAAATATATGTTCAAACATACATTATAATTATAAAACATTTAATATCCATGATTATAATGTATCTATAAAATCCATAACATTGACAAGTTTACGTAAATTCATATCATGAGAACATTCTACACAATAAATTAGATAAATATTTATTTAATTGATTCATTCGTGACTTTAATTTTTCATTCTCCATTCATATATTTTTTCAATGGTGTAGTCTTTCAAATGTAAAACTTATATAATACATTATTATTTTTTAGTCTTTTTCTTACATGCCCGTAGACATATATGTGTAAGCAAATTTATTTTCTTTGTTTTTAATAGCTTCTGGAATTTCACACTAAGGGTGGGATATTGACACTATTCAGAGGGTTTTCACATCATGATTGGTTCTTAAGGCCTTAATCATGGTTGGGAAAGGAAAACAAGGACCTTATAATGTAAGTGAAGCTTTTTGGGTTAATGCATTGTGAAGGAGTCCTCAAACCACTACATAAGACATTTGCTAGTGATTTTTGGTGTCCAATTATGAATATGGGCACCATTAGTAGGTTCTTCACAATAGGAATCAGTCTTCGGGCCTTTACCATGGTCAAGGTAGGAAAACAAGGGCCTTAAGGACTAAATAAAGATTATGAATATCAAGTGTCATGAACAAGGCCTTGAAACACCACAGGGATCCTCTCTAAGGGATATTTATCCTCTAGGTGGGATATCAACACCATTAGGAATTTTACATACTAGATAGATGGGTCTTGTGGACCTGGCCATAGTTAAGGAATGAAAATTTGATCCTTATGCCTTATATGAATCTTCTTAGGCTCAATCATTATGAAGGAATCTTTGAATCACCACATAATACCTTTGTAGGTGATCCTTGGCCTCTAATTATGACCATCATTAGAAGGATTTGCATAATAGGAATCAGTCTCAAGATATATACCATCATTGGGGGAGGCTAATAAGGGACTTATGCCCTAAAATAAGCTTGTCAGTCTCAAGCATCATAAACGATGCCTGAAACCACCACACAAATTCCCTCTAAGGGACTTTGGCCTCTATGTGGGATATGGGAATTTTTAGGAGGTTTTTTGCACTATGGATGGATCTTAGGGCCTTAACCATGGTTATGGGAGGAAAATAAGACACTAATTCCTTATATGATTCTTATTAGGCTCAAGCATTGTGAAGAATTCCTCCAACCACAATACAGGACCTTTGTAGTGGTCCTTGGCCACCCATTATGAATTTGAGTACCATTAGTGGGATTGTTACAACAAGAATGGGTCTCGAGGCCTCTAGCACAGTCAAGGGAGGAAAAAAAGAGCCTTGAGCCCTAAAAAAATCTTCTTAGGCTCGAACACAATGAATGAGGCCTCAAACCACCACATACATCCTCTCTAGTGGATATTTGTCATTTGGGTAGGTTATGGTCACAATTAGGAAGATTTGTGCACCACATATGGGACTCAGGGCCTTGACCAACCGAGAAAGGAATGTAAGATCCTTAAGGCCTATTCAAATCTTCACGATCTCAAGCATTGTGGAGTAATTCTTAAATTACAACATGGAACCTATTTAGGGGATCTTTGGCCTCCAATTGGGAATATGGGTGAAATTAGTAGGTTTTGCAAACCAAGAATGGCTCTCAAGGGATTTACCATGGTCAAGGGAGGAAAATAAGGGCTTTACGACCTAAACAAAGATTGTTGAACTCAAGCACCATGAAAGACGCCGTGAACCACCTTACAAACCCTCTCTATGGGATGTTTCACCTCCAGGTGGGGTATGGGTTCCATTAGGAGGATTTGTGCACCATGAATGGTTTTCAAGGACTTAACCATGGTTATAGGAGAGACAAGGGCCTTTGTCCCTGATGAAATTTATAAGTCTCAAGGGCCATGGATGACGCCTCAAACCATCACATAAGCATGTATAGGGGATATTTGGCATTTAAGTGGATTATGAGCACCATTAGCAAGTTTTGCATAAGAAAAATGGGTTGGGCACCTTGACCATGGTCGAGGGAGGAAACCAAGGCTTTGAGCCTTAAATGAAGCTTATAGTGTGGAATATTTTGTTTTGTAAAAGGATGAAGAGAATTTGAATTGTATGTTTAAAATTATGCATGGTAAAAAATGAGCACATGTTGTATAATGCATGTGCGTTACTATAAATTCAAATTTCTTGGCGGGATTGAAAATTGTCACTTGTGTGTCTTTTGAGTTGGTTTCTTAGGATTTATCTTCGACGTGATGACCTTGTAGTTTGAGCGACAAAAACAACAAAACCTTCATTTTTTTAATTTTTTTTTGTATCTTCATTTTTTATGTTATTTTTAAAAAGGTTACACAATTTCATCATTGATGAAATTATGCACACTTATAGATGTGATTATGTAGATTTTAAATATATGGTGATGATGATTATTAACATCCACTGACATCAATGGGTCTATAGGACCTTAAGAAGGTAAGAGATTAATTCGGTTTCTTTAAAATTGTATTTTTGTGCTCAAAAAGCATTGAGAGAAGCGTTCCAAGATCACCAAAATTTTGATGACTTAGGAGGTTAGGAAGGTTGATATTGTGCAATCTAAGAGGAAGTGTTTTTCATATTCAACCCTCTTAGTGTCACAAATAGGGAATATTCTTTCATTCCACGGTGTTTTGGGAATTTTCTAATGCCTAGTTTCACCATGTAGCTCACGAGAGTATGTTCTTATTTTAGCAATGTTGATTTCCTTCTTTGCCCTTCTCAAAATTGAGAGGTGCTTTTTATCTTCTAAATTAGGGTTGACCACCTCCTTGTAGTATCTTAGTTTCATTTTATCTTCTAATTATTTATCACACCACATATTCTCCTTAAATTTAGAAGTGATAATATTTGTAATATTATCGGTGTTCTGCATGATGGCTTCTTCTTGTATTCCCCAATGATTTATCCAATATTTGGCATCTTTATGCCATCCTCTCTTGAGTCATTGGTGGTTTTGGCTAGACTTTGAAGAAATTTTGGGGAGTCACATGTCATCCATGTTGTTTATCTTGTTCTTGTAAGTTAGATATATAATCATAAAAATGCTCTCAATGGGGGAAAGGCTTGCTTCTATGAGGACGATAGGATATGGTGCATGGCCCTTAATTTTGATATTATAAGTTATAAAATTATTTTGGGTTTGTTATATCTTTCTCTGGGATTCTCTAGAGATATTTCAACCCCAAACTTCACATCCATATAAGATAATCGAAGTGATGAGAGTGTAAAAGAGGAATTTTTTCTTATCCCAAAGCCAAAGGTGTGTTGATTTACAATTGTTTTCAAGCCCATAATAATATTTCCACCCTCGATTTATCCTTTTCTCAACACTATAGTTCCAATTGATCTTGTGGTGAATATTGATTCCAAGATATTTTTATGAAGGAACTTCCTCCAAGTTATTATTGTCGTATATAAAAGTATCGTAGGTGATCTTTTTGGATTTAATTATCATAACCTTTGTTTTGTCAGTGTTCATAGTCTTTCCCATACTAGAGTAGAAGTCCTTGAGTATTATAAGTTTCTTACCTAGGTCATAGGGACTCTTCACCATAATAACAATATCAACAACATAAAGAAGAAGGATGATGACTATACTAGTGAGAGTTGGGCCAACACAACATGCATCCTCCAAACAATATTCTAACTTATCAATATAGATGCCGAAAAGGGTAGGGGATAGGGGGGAATATTGCTTGACTCTTATATTACAGTTAATTTCTTTTGACCATCCCTCAATGTTCCTAAACTTGGAAATAACTTTCTCATATATCCTTATTGCAGCAATTCTTAACTCAAAAGGGATTTTAAGCTCTTCTAACATGTTCCAAAGGTTAGTCCCAGGCAAAATTTCAAAATCTTTTCTAAAATCAATGAAACAACAAAGGAGATCAGTTTTATCATTACAACACTTTTATGCAATGATCCTAAATGTACAAGGTGGTCCACAGTTGAATGATATCCTCTAAACCTAGTCTGGCCTTTAGCTCTTTTTCCATTGCTTTCTAGCCATGTACTAATCTTATTTTCCAAAATACTTTTGTATAACTTAATTAAAATGGGGCTAATCATAATGGTCTTATAATTAGAGGGATTGCTTTTATCCCCACTTTTAAAAATAAGTACAATGAGGCTTTGAGTCCAAGGTTTTGGGAAACATTGCAGGATAGCTAAATTGAAGAGATTATGTATGTGAGGGATGAGGATAGGTCCTCCAATTTTTAATATTTCAGCTTGGTAACATTCAATGTCCTTAGCTTTTCCTTTTGAGAGCCACTTAACCCCAAACTTAATGTATTCTATAGAAAACACTTTATCCTTTGTAGAACTGTTTGGAATGTTTTCCATGACATTAGGGGATTTGTGAATATTTTTAAGGTAGAAATTACAATCCTTCAACCCAATCCTATAATTTTCTTTAGTTTTACGAGTTACAATTCATTTCCAAAGTTTCTTAGGATCTATCTTAAATAGGTGCAAAATATTCTCTTGATGTGTATTTATATAGACTTTTTTTCCCTTTTAATTAAGGTTTTGCATCTATTTATCTTATCAGATTTAATGACACATTGGAAGCATCCCTAATGGCTTTTCTAGCAATTTTACATTCATTATTGTACCAAGGGTTAGTTGTATTGTTTTTTTTTTTACATAGCACCTCAATAGAGAATTTGTTAATGGAAGTAGAGAGGATTGTTGTAAAATTTTGATAGTCAACTTCAATATTGTTCTGATATGTTAAGAGATTTAAAGCATTACTTAAGTCATTTAAGAAAAGATTGGCCTTTTGTTTGTCAAAAAATAAGTGCCTCTAGTTATCAGAGTGCTCTTCAATGGATATTTTGTGCATGGAAAAGTTTAGAGTTAGGGTTAAAGGCCTATGATTAGATTCAAGTTCATGGTCATCTAAAAGATCAAATTTTACTATTTAGTTGTATATGGGGATATCATATATTACATAATCAATGCCATTGCTACCCATCCCATGGATATAAGTCATCTTGTTAGATTATGGAAATTTCCTTATACCATTGCAAATTATTAATCTTGAGAACTATATAGCTTGATTAGTTCAATACCAAACAAATTCTCGATTAGTTCTTCAGAGTTTATTTTGTATCTATTAGCTAAAACAAGGTACTCATCTAGCCATAGAGGATTAAGGTTGGAATCATTAGTTAAAATAATAGCGTGATTAGTTGTAGTTCTAGCATTGAAGTCTCCTAATAGGAGAATACTACCTTCATTTTTCATATTGTATATATCTTTCTCTAAGCTTTTGTAGGGACAGTTCTTATCTAGATTGTTTTTGTAGAAAAAGTAGAGTTAAATATACGTGTGAAATAACATATTACTATGTAAATATTCTTGGTGTTAATATTTGATATCTCCATCCATATGTACTGATAGAAAGGATCCTTCTTATGAAGTCAAATGTGAGGAGAGATGTTCTCTTTTATGTAACAAGTTATGCTCCAACCCCTCTACGGGAGAACTTATTGTTCCATGTTGACCAAAAAACAAATCCTTCTATATTAGGGACCTAAGATTACTCATGCTCCCAAGTTTCAACCAAGAGAATTATATCAATATCAAATAAGATCCAACTTAGTATAGGCCCTTTAATCCATGGAAAACCACAATAGTTCCAAGAGAGGATCTGGAGTGTCCCAATTTGTTATTTATTGTTATATTTTTTGTCTTTATCTCTAATAATAGCCTTTCAATTCTGAATGATTTCCCATTTCCCTTCCTTACTGGCTTCTTTCACCTTTTAAACTTCATTCCTTAATTCATCTTGGTCCTCTGGAATGAGGTCTTCATTCATAAATATTCTTGACCCTTTTAATCTTGGAATTTTGGTGAGTATTCCATATTTATGGTCATTAGAGCTTACCTTAACTCGGATCAACCTATCTTTATTTTCAATTATTTTTCCCAAGATTTTTGGTTCTATGAGGCAAGTTGTCTCAATTTGTGATTTATTTTTTAGTTCTTCCTTGAATATTGTGAGGGTGTCCTCATCGTTTTGCTCTTTAACACCGAAAATTATGAGGTTCAAGGCCCTTTTGTTACATTCGTGGTCTAATTATATGAGCTTGTTCATTTACTCTTTGATGGGTTTGATATCCAACTTAGGTCCCAAATGATTTACAACCAAATTCCTAATTAGCTTTTCTTCTAGCTCTAAAATCTTGTCCCTGAGATTACGATTTTCTTCGAACTTTGTCTCCTGGGTTGATTGTTTTTTTCTTGGATTTGTTTTTCTATTTCTTGTAATCTAGCAGCCATTTTATGCATCTCACTCTCCAACCTTAAAATTCTATTTTATATCTTTATATCCATCTTGTCTTCAAAAAATTTAAATTTGTTATTAAGCATTGTTTCCAATTATCCTTTAAGTTTGGATTTTCTCTCTTCATCTCTCTCTTTTATAATTTTTTATAATGATTCTATATATTCATACATAATATCTAGGGTGAATTACTCATATTGTATTAAAAATCAAAGGAAATAAATAAGAACTACATAAGGAACTTGTGGACCTGGTTCACTTCATAGACAATATCATCAAAGGTAGTGTTCAATATTCTTCTTGTAGGAGGAGAAGTATTTTGTAGAGTCTTGATTTATTAATAAACCATCATTCAAATTTACTATAGGGATACACCTCCTACTCATTTCATTCAAATCTCGTACCAATTCACGTTCAAATTCACCGAAGAGTATAAACTTGTTTCCTTCATTGCAGACTATAAATCTCCATTCAAATTCACATGTATAAACCTCTGTTCAAATTCACTGTGAGTATAAAGTTCTATGTTCAAATTCACGGCAAAGTAGGAACCATTTCAAATTCACTATAAGTATAAATTTCTTCGTTCAAATTCACCACAGAGTAGAAACCCTTCACATTCATCATGAAGTATAAGTAATAATAATTTATTTTACTGTAGGGTAGAAACCCTTCACCGTTTAAATTTACCTCAAAGTAGAAATCCTTCACATTCACCATGGAGTATAAGAGATAATATTTCAAATTTACCGCATAGTAGAAACCTTTCATCATGTAATGATGATGATGATGATGGTGATTAACATCCAGTGAGACCGAATTGGTCTATCGGACCTTAAGAGGGTAAGGAATTACTTGCAATTGTTTAGAATTTTTTTCGGTGCTCGAAAAGCATTAAGAGAATATTTCCAAGATCACCATAGTTTTTTTGAGTTAAAAGGTTAGGAAGGTTGGTAGTGTGACAAATATTTTGAAATTGAGATTTAATCTGGGTATACAATGAACAATCTAAGAGAAAGTGATTTTCATATTCAATCCTCTAGTGCCACAAATGTGACACACTCTTTCATCTCATGGTGTTTTAGGAATTTACCCATGCCCATTTTCACTGTGGAGCTCATGAGAATTTGTTCTTATTTTTTTCATTATGGAGCCCATTTTCACTATGTTTATTTTTTTCTTTACACTTGTCAAAACATAGAGATAATTTTGATCTTCTAGATTAGGGTTGATTACCTCCTTATAATACCTTAATTTTTTTTTTCCTCTAACTCTTTATCAGACCACATTTTCTCCTTAAATTTTGATTTAACAATATTTTTAATAATATCATTATTCTGCAAAACAATCTCTTCCATGATTCCCCAATGACGTAGCCAAGATTGGGTATCTTTATGCCATCCCCAC
>SNQJ01S0135982.1:0-25527 GCA_010110895.2 Picea sitchensis
AACCTTAAGAAGAAATTTGAAATGACAGACTTAGGCTTTTTGCACTATTTCCTTGGCCTCCAAGTTTTGCAAACTAATGAAGGAATTTTTCTTTCCCAGTATAAGTATGCTTGTGACCTTCTTCGTCACTTTCACATGGATGATTGTAAACCATCCCCTTCTCCCTTCCAGCCTGGAGTCAAGCTTTCTGCCACTTGTACATCTCCTGAAGTTGTTGTCACCCTGTATTGTCAGTTAGTTGGTAGCCTCTTATACTTGGATCATACCCGTCCTGATCTTTCCTTTGTTATTGGTCTTGTTGCCCGATATATGCAAACAACCCATGAAAGCCATTGGAAAGCAACTAAAAGGATACTTTGTTATGTTTGTGGTACTGTTTAGTTTGGGATACATTACAGTTCAGGGGGGACTCCCTTATTGGTTGGTTTCATTGATTCAGATTGGGCTGGCGATCCCGATGATTGGAAGTCTACTGCAGGTTATGTTTTCAGCCTTGGTTCAGGACCTGTCACTTGGGCCTGTAAGAAACAATATGCTATTGCACTTTCTTGAACAGAAGCAGAGTACCGAGCAGCGGTAAATGCAAGTCAGGAAGCCCTGTGGCTTTGACAGATCCTTTCAGAGTTTGGATTCCAGCACCAGCATCCGACTAGACTTTGGTGTGACAATCAAAGTTCCATCAAGCTCACCAAAGACCCAGTTCAACATCATCGTAGCAAACACATCGAGCTACACATGCACTTCATCAGAAAGCTCATTCACGATCAAGTTATTGAAGTGCTCTTTTTCCCTACAGAAGATCAAGTTACAGACATTTTCACAAAGTCTCTTACAGAAGCGAAGTTTTCCAAACTTTGATCTATGTTAGGAGTTCAGGAAGCTGTCATTAAGAGGGGATAGGCTCTAATGCCTCCTTCCTTCTTCTATTGTGTCATTATTGTAAACCCTTCAAGCCTATCCCAAGTTGTTCTTAAGGGGGGTGTGTCATTATTGTAAACCCTTCAAGCCTATCCCAAGTTGTTCTTGGGATGTTAGGGATATTTAGACACTTAGGAGTTAGTTAAGATCTACTTCTATTCAATATGTCATTAGGTAAAAGTGTGTTTCTTTAGTATGCATTAGTATGCATTTGTAGTTAGGAAACTGACGGTCGCTAACATGTTCCCTGACATAGAGGGATATGATTTGTTCTAATTCTCCTCGATCTTAACGGCCATTGATCCGTGGCTTAACACCCAATTGGTCCATGATCTCTATTTAAAGAGCATGGAGGGTCACGGCCGGATGATCGATTGTAGAGAAACTCTCTTGTAAAATCTCTCTAATCTTTTCTTTGCATTAATAAACTACTCCAAGTGGCCGTTCGTTGGTCATGGATGTTTCCCCCGTAGGGTTTTACCACGTGAAAACATCGGTGTGTTGATTCCATATGGTTATGTGAGGGGTTACTGAAGTTGTTCGTCCTCTTTGAATACCTGTGTTGTCGAACAATGACCATGAACGACTTTGGTGATAATTTTAATGAATTAATTGCAGGTTGCATGCACATAAACTGAGACAAAACTTTTCATGGGCCTGAAAGTGCTAGACTCGAATCAAGGCATGGACACAGTCATATTTGGGTAATCTGACGCCACAAATTCAACGTGGTGCTATTTTTTTCTGATCTGACCAAAGCTTCTACAACTTAACTCCAGAATGAGGTATACTTATGTATTTTTCCAAATTCCTTTGTTGAGTTAATAATAAGGCCCACCCATTTGAGAGAAGGACCTAGAGATAGTCCACCAGGGAAAACTCTGTTATCAATTTTTTTATGTTCATATCTGATGCGTATGTCTCTTTACTGAGTTTTCCTTATTTATGGTGCATTTAATCTTATGCTCATTTAACACAATTCTTTAAGAAGTCACATCGATTAAAAGATCCTAGATCATGCTAGTATTAGAGAAGTTGTCTTTGACTTGAATTGTTGAGTGTGTGAATGCTTACCATGGCTGCATAAACAGGTTGAAGGAGCTCATAAGACTTTCAACCCCGAAATTGGCTGTGCATCCTGAAGGAAGAGAATGGATTAAGAAGACAAGTGTGATGAAGATGAGAAAAAATTTCACATGGTCTCTATCGCATGTCAAATATGGTTGAGAAAATGCATGGAGATTACGAGAAGAGAAATGTAAAAGAAAGGGAAGAAAAAGGAAGCATCATGATGAAAAATGCTTCAGTGAATCCTGGCGGGGTTGGAGGATATCCTCCTGAGCCTCTATCTTCACCATCGAGTTCTAGCTCTTCCTCATCTGATCTTTCTCATCGTTCTACTCATTCTAGCCATAAAGGCTATTTTAAGAAACCATTATTAAAGATTGATGTAAAATTTTATTTACCTATGTTTAAGGGAGATGATAATCCTGAAAATCTATAATTGGATCCGACAGGTTGAATTATATTCTTGTGTTCAACAAATTGATGAAGAGAAATTTAAAGTTCAATTGGTCTCTCTTCGGTTGGAAGGCACTGCCTGCATGGTGGGAGATAAAACTGTGAAAAAAAAAGTGTGGTAATCTTTCCTCATGGTCGTAATTTAAATTAGCAATAAGGAAGCAATTTTATCCATTGGCTTATTTTTACATAAAGAAATGATGAATGGAAAAAATTTAAGAAAAAGTAAAGGTCAAACTATAAAAAGTTTCACAGAAGAATTTAGTAAGAAATCTCTGCATTAAACATTCCTTTAGATTCTTATTAAACTTTAATGAATTATATTTGCGCACTTCACAATTATATTCGGCCATACTTTGCTATTGTTTAAACCCACTAGTTTTGATGAAGTTTGTGTGCAAGATACTCACCTAGAGAATAGGGGGAATGGATGAGGAAAACCCTTCAAGCACTCTAAAAACCATTTCTTAGGGAAAGGAAATGGGAAGGACAAGAGGACAACTGCAAAAAAGAAGGAAGAAATTAAAACCCCTTTGTATCCCATTACAAAAAAAAATGGTGCATTGATAGCAACATTGCTGGAAACTACATCCAGAAAAGAAACCGAAATATTTTGGTGGAAAGGGGAAGACAATGATCGTTTCTATAGTGCAACATGATCTTGGTTATGATTCAAGTGACGAAGAAAGGATATCAGCAGTTGGGATGCAAGGTAAATATTCCTTTTATGCATTTTCAAGTTCTTTAAATGAATCACATGATCATGATAAAGGAGAAGTGCATTATTCCACATAAGATTTGTATCGAAACACACTAAGATAGATAAACAATATTTGATCTGAGTTCCCAAGTTAATTTCATATCAGAGACACTTGTTAAGAAATTTGAATTAACCACAAGACCTCACCAAAAATATTACCCTCTTGTTTAGGTATTCGATAAAGAAAATTTAAATGTCACTAACCAGTGTAGAAGAGGTTTTCTATTGCTTCTAAGATCATATGCTTTGATTTAGATGTGGTTCCTTTGGATTTTTGTGGTATTGTTTTAGGATGTCCCTATCTTTATGATAAGAAAGTTATCTTATTTTGAAAGGAAAAAAAATACCATCTTACAAAAATATGGACCTGAATAAATCATTAAATATCATGACATAAAGTACAAATCAATACCTATTAGGTCAGGCCAAGTAAAATTTTTTTATAAATGCTAACAATAATCTTTCACTCACAATTATAAGAGTGGAATACCCTGATAAGTCTAATGTTTCTGATTCTCTTGATCCCGCATGAGAATGGATTTCGAGATGAAAATCCAAGTTCAAGGGTCTGGGAGGAAACCATCTGTAGTCCTTCAACACATTAAAGTTCAACATTGCACCAATGGTATCCTTACCTAACCTTCTGCAATCATGCAAGATTAAGACTAGTGCCAACACCGATGTCATGGGTACAAACATTCTTTTGAGATCTCCCAGTGTTACATCTATTATTTTGAAGAATGCTCCCCATCTTGTATCAGGAATGTTGGATGATATGCTCTTGATGAAGTCTCCAAAAATGTATGTGGGATCTTCCAGGGTTTGCAGGTGAAGAAGATTTGTTTGCATGATAACACACTTCACCATTTGAGTAAACCTTGTATTCCTTCCTATAGGGAAGTGAATATAATTGAAGAAGCCTCTATTTCATTTGTACTTGGGTATTTGGGAATTGTAATGTATTTAAAGGGATGGTGTTTTCCTCGAAGGAAAGTATTTGTAACCACTACTGTAAAGGAATGTGTTGTACTTTTGTAAGCCCAATAATGAAAGGATAGGGCTTCACACACCATTTCCTATTTCCTCTTATCCCTGGGAAGGCTTTTCAGGATGTTGTATGGATTACCCATGTCTAGTGTGAGTCATGTCTACTTTTGTGTAGTAGTGGATAGCTTATGTGACAAACAAGTTGCTCTTTTATTCTTCCATTATGTAAGGATCCATTTCAGGTTGTCCACGTTCATTATCTCCGGTCGAGAGTCCTGATTGTAGGAGAATCTTGGACAAACTTGTGGCATCTCATGGACACCAATATGGGTAGGAAAATTTCTTTCCATCCACAGGATGACAGATAGACAGAGCTGGTAAACATTACAGTGGTCCATTTTCTTCTGCTGATATTGCAACCAACATCCCAAGTCATGGAATGATCAATTACCTTATGTTCAACCTATGTATAATCAAGTCATGCACTCTTTCACTCAGGATTCTCCAATTGAGACTTTTCTTGGGTATCTACCTAAGATCCCCTTTGAATTGAAGTATGGGAAATATGGCAAGGAGAGAAATGTAGCCCAAGTTCATTTAGAGGATTCAATAACCCAACCAAGCAATTAAAGAGAAGATGAACAAATATGTCATCCTAGATCATAGACTAAGGACTTCACACAATAATTACATTACTTATATTTGAGTACGCCTAAAGGGAATACAACCCACCAAGGCATGGTGGATTGAGAAGGAAAGAGTTAGGGAGAAATTCCCTTACTTATTTGTTGATTGATGAAAAAATTTGGTGGTCCAAAAGCTTCCTGGAAAGGCATGATCCAAAAGGATCTAGATAAGACTAACGATAACTCGTAATTTACAGAAGCAACTCGGGAAGCTCGGAATGGCCTCAATAGACAAAGAAAGGTAGTGTTAAACGTTCCAAAATCCTACCACTTTATCATTGCCAAGTTTTCCAACTAATGTAAACGCTCACTCAAAATGGAGTTATAGATCAAAATATATTCATAGTCAAAATTTTGGTCAACCTAGCTCTACTACCGTGGATGAGTCATCGCATCGCTGATGCGATCATTACAAATGACATCAAACCGATAGGGTAATGCGGGTAACGAGGAGACAAGTGTCATGATAATATCAACATGATGATATGGTGGCACCAGGCCGCCATGTGTCACTCATTTTTCCTTTTCCCACAATTGCGGACCAATGGAAAAGTGCCAAGTGGTAGTCCGTACAACCACGCAGGTCATCTATATAGCCACCCACAGTGTGACGGAAAGACGACAAGGAACATAGCGATGACAAGACTGACGCACGGGCTGAGTAGCCGACATGTGGCCCAGCTTCATGGTTGCCATGTATGCCAGGAAAACACCTAATGAGGGGCCAACATCTGAAAATAAAACATATATATAGGTATACATACAGTCCACCAAATTTGGCAACGGTTCCACGAGACTTGGTGGCATATCCCGACATATCCGACCAAAAAAACTCGCCAAATGTAACAACATTTCCACTAAAAGGTTAAGCACCGGTCCATCAAAGGTTTAGTAGAGGTCCACCAAAGTTAGAGCCAATTCGAAGAGCCAAAATATACCAAAAGAGAGGCCCGCAGGTTTGACCCTAGGACCTCCCCAAATAGCTTGCCTTAATAAGACCGCCAACCAATAGGCCAAACGACCACTTTGTAAACATCGCCCACCATTTAATTTAAAAGGTGGTTTTTTCCAATGCATGGGGGAAGAGGAAGGGTGCACGATGGTACGACTTTTGAGAAAACAAATTAATGAATTAATTGCGTGCCAGGCACTAAAAACGGTGAATAAAATTTCTCATGGCCTCGAAGTGCTAGGACTCGTGATCGAGGCATGGAGATACCATTTTTGGGTAGTTCGATGCCACGAATTCATTGGTGCTATTTTTTTTATGATTTGAGCAAATCTTTTGCATATTAACTCCGCATCGAGGTATACTTTCTATGTATTTTTCCAAATTCTTTGTTGAGTTAATAAAACGCTTTACCCATTTGAGAGAGCTGGGACCTGGAGACGTAGTCCACCCAGGGATGAACCTCATTATCAAGTTTTGTGTTCAAATATGATGCTTATGTCTCTTTATCATTGAGATTTCCTTCTTTATGGTGCATTTATGTTTATGCTCATTTAATACAATTATTTAATAAGTCACATCGATGAAAATATCTTGTATCACAATGGGCCATTATCCCTGTTATTACTAGAGCCATGATTTTAGCATAATAAAATCCTCATTCTTAGCACTCGCTTTCCCTCTTGATTTTCTAGGTGTATCATCCAAAACATTTGCGTTTTGTGCTTGATTTGGTTTCCTTGTGTATGCTTCCATTGCATTATATTGAGTTGAATATTTGAGTAGTGTATTATTGTTTTGTGAGAGATTCTAATATGATTGCAGTAAGTAAATCACTAGATAAAAAAATGCCCCGGTGTTGGAGTAAGATTTTCGACATGGTATCGTGAGCTCATGCTCTAAAGGGAACCTAGATCAGTACAGGAAAATATTTCTAGCAACATGTTATTTTCGTAGTAGTTTATCGCCTTAGGGATGGAAACAACATCCTTGAGAGTTGAAGACATATCGATGGAGCATCCAACTTCCTATCTTGGAAGGAAAGAGTAACCTTTGGCGCTCAAGGAGTGTGACCTGGGGAGTTAGTGGATAAAACAATATTCACCAACCCATCCGACAACTTTAGATGCTCACAATAAGAAGGAGATCAAAGCAAAAAGTGTCCTCCTAGATTTTGTGAAGGGTCATCTAATCCCTCACTTAAATGAGAAGAAAATGACCAAAGATATTTTTGATGCCTTTGTAAGTTTATTCCAAACCAAGAACATGAATGTTGGCAAATTCAAAGGATAGAATCGTGCAGTTGATGGTTGTTGTCATTAATAAGAATAAAGATGACAGGATAAGAAGGATAAACCCTCGTAGGGATTTAGAAGTAAAATATCAGGAGGAACAAAATTTTGAAGAAAACGCGACAACAAGAACTAAAGAGGAAAAGGAAGAAGAGTCATTGACCGTAGGATCCCATTCAAAATTTCCGAAAGAACCAGACTGCCGATTCATGGAAGCCGCAAGGAGAGATAAACTCATCTGAGAATCGGCGATAGAGATAAACTACCGAGAATCGCCACAGGAGATAAACCGAGAATCGCGACAGAGGGGAGATAAACTTCATCGGAGAATCGCGACAGGAGATAAACCCACGGAGAACCGGGCGATAGAGAGTTTGAAATATCCAAATCACTTAACATTGAAAACCCCGAAATCGCGATCCACGATTCTCCGATGGCGATTTTGCGATTTGATCGCGAACCGCTAATCGCTGTGGATTCGACCGCTCATTTGTAAGGGACATGGCGCTCGTGAGGTCTCTACTCCATGAATTTGAGATAAATTCATCGGAGAATCGATGATAGAGAGTTTGAAATCTCCAAATCACTTTAACATTGAAAAACTCCCGGAGACGCTGGAGACAGCGATTTCGCTACTTGATCGCGAATCGTTAATCGCTGTGATCCGGACCGCTTCCATTTGTATGACACGCGGCGTACTGTGAGGGCTCCTTTCATCGCAATTCGGTGATAAACGACGGAGAATCGCGATGAGAGTCAGAATATCCACCACTTAACATTGAAAACCCCCATAGAAAGACATAAGGTTGTATCACTGAGAGAAGGTCACATTGACCGAGATCTAAGCTCGTGGAGGGATAGCATGAAAGGAGCCATTGGGAATCGGAACGCTAATCGGGAATCGCTGAATCACGCGGGACATAAACATTATGTCATCACAAATGTTGAAACCCGATGTGATGTTTGACCAAGGTCATGTGTTGATGGTCTTATAATAAGGGCTATAACCAGCAGGCTTACGCCTAAAAGAGCAAATCTGGGAATCTGGAGAATCGAGTTTCGAAAGTATTGTTCTCTCTCGATCGCGAAATGCCGAATCGCGATGGTGAACTCGATGGATTCAACCTGATCAAACCCTGATCGGAGGGTTGATGTGTGTACTCACTCATTAGTGCTTCAATTTTAAATCCGTTAAGGGAAACCGACCGGGAATGATGAATCGGTTAGCATTCAGTTGCCAAGAATGATGTCATGGATTCTCCATTGAAAGGGGTAGGAACCGCCATAATGTGGTGAATAAAATAAAATGAATGAGAACTAATTTGGTTAATCGCTCGAATGAAAAATGAGTAAACAAGAAGAAAAAGGAGATGAGCAGAGGAATAGAAAACAAGGAAGGAACTGTGCAGAACGAGAAAATAAGAAGAGCAACATGATGGAATGAACGTGTACAGAAGAATGACGTAAGACACGACACGAAAGCATGCTGAATAAGAGAAGAGCAGTAGAATAGTGAACATAAGACCAGAATTAAATAACAAAGAAAGACCGGTAAGAACTGATCTATCCGTACTGAATGTGTAATTAACCACTTATATTAAAGGGAGGTTGGGTACCGAGGACAACAGTCCTCCGTGGTTCAAGTGGGTGCTTGAACACGTGAAGTTGAAGCTTCCATCCGGGTTACGTGCCTGAGAAACTAGGTGGCAGGAAAGTAGGGAGAACAGATGTTCGCTATGCAAGTTGTAGCCCGGTAATCGAAGTTGTGCTTCCATCCACAGGCCGGAATACCAGGAGTTGGTGCTTCCTTCTAGTGGGTGCTAGAGAAATAAGAGAGTTGGAGCTCTCTAACAAGTTGCAAAATTGTAAAACAGAGGTAGCGTTTCACAGTTGGTGCTCACCATGCATGATGCGCCGAATCAAAAGACCGCCTATCATTTCAAGAAGAAGAGGTTTTCTCCCTTTATGGGTTTCCCCTCGTGAAAATCCTCTGCAGGTATTTATGTGTGACCCATGATCTTGACTCTTACCTGTCCATATAATCGCATAAGCTGCTTGATAACGCTGGAAGAAATATTAATAATTGTTAAGAGTTGTATAAAATCATAAGCTTATAAACAACGATTCACCCCCTACCATTAGTATTTCCAACAATTGCACGTGAGCAGTTCCTTTTATTTAAAGGTAGACTAGTAAGCTTAAACATGACGAGGCATGATGACCCTTCTAAGCCCCCCCTGCTTGATGGAACAAATTTTGCCTTCTCGAAGATTAGAATGAGAACATATTTAATGGCCTGGGTGCTGATGTTTCGGATGTAGTAGAAACTAGATATACAAAGTCTGCTAGCAACCACCAAGGATGCTATTAGAATTTAGTTTTAACGCTTAAGGGAACACTCCTATTCTCAATGGACTTGTCAAGCCGAAGTTTCTGTAAAGGTGATGCATCTTATCATCGCCAAAGAAATGTGGACAAACTAATTAACAGTTATAAAGGAAATGAGAAAGAAAAAAAAAAAAAAAAAAAAAAAAAAAAAAAAAAAAAAAAAAAAAAAAATGAATGAAGATGAAACAATCACAGTATTTTTAAGAGTTGAAGAACTTGTAAATGCTATGAAAGGTCTACGTGAGACGTTTGATGACTCACTCTTATTCGTGAAGATTTTAAGGTCTCTCTGGTTCGATAATTTAACAATCCAAAAGTCTCCGAATAGAAGAATTAAATGATCTTGAAACTCCATCCATTGATCAACTTATAGGAAATCTAACCGCGATGAAACGAGGATAAACAAAAGATAACCAAAGACTAGAGCAGTTTCCTAAAGAAGACAATAATGTCAATCTCGTAATTTGATGAAATTCGAGGCAAAATTTGTGAGAAGATTAAAGAAAGGATCGTGAAAATACTGCGAAAGCCTTCAAATGCTTTAATCAGGCAAGATAGTCATTTTGCTTCTATGTCCCTTAATTTAAAAGGACCAACTCGTGAGTTAAAGAAGTATAAGTACAATAAATATAATAAGAAGAAAAATTTTGGTTGCAAATAACAAGTCAATTCCTCGTGAGGACATCGACAGTGACTCATCCGATGAGAATAAGCCAAATGAATTTGTACTTCATGGCCAAAGAGGATCATGATAATGAAGGCACGTACAATCCATGATAATGAGGAAGAAGTCATGGGTGGATTTGGAAGGAGAACTAATCGCACCTCGAAGAAATTGATAGACTGTGACGCAAAACAAAAGCTAAAACAAGTGTTAACACGTTTGAAAAAGACAAGAAGAACCTCGATGAAGACCGTACCTACTAAAGGTGGAATAGAAGAGGCAAAGAAAATAGGAAGACATAATCAAAACAACAACCGCCGCGAGAAGAAAGTTCCTGTGAAGCACTAGAAGAAGAAATAGTAAAGACCCTAAAAGAAATGGAGAAATTCAAAGGATCAGATCATCAAAATCGCCAAGCATAAAGCATCGTAAGAATTAACCTCCATTCTAAATCAAAGAAAAGAAATTCAAAACTGAAGTTGGATTGGGATATGAAGAGGATCAAGTAGTGACTATCCAAGTAACAAACAATCTATGAAGTTTGTCAAATCATCAAACTTCAATATTTCATTATCCACTACAGAGACAAAGAAAGAAAAACCAACCATCAAAGTGGAAAGAAAGGAAACCCTTAACGTGAATTTGTAGACCGCAGTTTATCTAATCTCCTCAAAGAAGTCAGACCTTTTCAAGGTACAAAATTTCTTCATGGTTATTGTTTTTTCCGCCTAATTTTGGTCACAAAGCCATAAATTGTTCTCTAAGATTTAGATATGAACAATCAAGATATTCAATGAATAACTATCTACCACAACAAAGAATGAGAAGCAACAAACAAATACATATTGGCGAATCAAGCTACGACCGGAAGAAGGCCAGGAGAAATACAGAATAACTGATGATGATGATTGATATGATATGATGGATATAACCACATTGAAGAACACTGAGATGACGTGGACCCGGCACCATCACTCAAAATAAAGGGAATGGGGAGTCCCTGTATATTGGCCAAAGGGATGTTCTAAACATATGACAGAGACAAAAGGAAGTTTCTAACTTTAAGGTATATAAATCAGAAATGTAACTTTTGGAAATGATGCACCGTGAAAGGTGAAAGGTAAAGAATCAGGAGTCTCCAATAACGGAAAGAGAAAAAGCTCAAGATGTGTCACCGTAGAGAATTTGAAACATAATCGCTTTTAGTGTCACCAAGTTTTTGACTGAGGATGTGAGGTTGTTTTTACCTCCAAAGACCTGTAAAATCAAATCCGTGGATCTGTGTGTTTGAAGGTAAAAGGTAGCAAGAACCGAAAAATGTCTATGTCTTGAAGAACAAGTAGAATGCAACTTAATCAAGTATGATGAAAGTTATCAGTAATAGGAGACTTGACACCTAAATTTTGATCATATAATCAAGCTCAAAACAATGGGGCAGTAAAGGTCTTCCAAAGATATCAAATCCATATGATTCATTCGTATCGTAGTCAGATAGGAAAGCTCACTCGCATTCAGTTCAAATCTAAAACCTTCCCTTCAACAGAAAAAACCTCTACAAAGCTAGTAAATATGGATTCATGTGGACCATCAAGGAAAGAAGGTACGGAAAAGAAAATTAATTTTATGTTACTTCATTGATGATTATTCTAGACTAACATGGGTTGCATTTGAAAGAAAAATCAAGCACTAAAATTCAAAGTGTTTAAGGCTTTGACCGAGAATCAAAACAGAAAGAGGATAAAGGCAAGAAGGTCCGATAGAGGAGGATAGTTCAGCCTGGAAGCTTTAAAGAATTCCCCGTGTGATAAAAATGGGATCAAAGAGAATACACAATTCCAAGGACTCACAACAAAATAGAGTGGTTGAGAGTGCTTAACGTCAAGACAAAGAATCGCGCATTCAATGATGAATGAAAGGAACACACCTCGGACTTATTGGGTGGAATCAATTCATAAAACTGTTCATATTCTTAACAAACCTCATCTCAATCGCATGCTGAAAAAACTCTTTATGAACTTTGGTTTGGAAGACCGCCTAATCAAACATTTTAAAGTTTTGAAGCACATGTTATATCAAAACAATGATGAAAATATTGGCAAATATGATGATGTATCGATGAAGGTGGCTCTTCTTTGGTTATGCTACAAAATGCACAGTAACGGGTACAGATGCTATAACAAAAGACTCCATAAGATAAACTAGTAAACTGATGATGTAAAAGTTGATGAAGAAATTCCAAATAAATATAAGAAGTGATGAATCAAGAACATAAGATACGCTAATAAGAAGATGAACAGTCCAAGAATCAGAGATAGAAGAGGCTGAATCGATGAAGATGTGAACATTCAAACCGGTACAAGTCAACGTGAAGAAGCAAATCACCTCTTAATCATCGAAAAGAATCATCCCCGAGAACCAAAATAATTGAGATATAAATAAAGGAGTTAAGACAAGAAGGAACCCATTAAAGACTCATAACAATATCATGTTGCATTTTTATCTATGGTTGAACCTACAAATTTTGAAGAAGTTAGTCAAGAAGAAGATCGATTAGATAATGAATGAAGAGTCGGATCAAATTGAGAAGAACAATGCTCGAGCTACAGTTCCTAGACCTCTAAAATAAGAATGTCATGTTCCAAAATGGCATTCAAGAATAAAATGAATGAAAAGGACAAGTTGTTAGGAACAAAAAAAGATTGGTCTATAAAGGCTATGCACAAGTTGAAGGTCAAGACTTGATGAAACTTTTGCACCGGGCTGGCAAGATTGGAGGCCATCGTAATGTTTCCTGTTTTATTCCCCGCCATAAAAATTTCAAAGTTTATCGATGGATGTTGCTTCAACGCTTCTTAATGGAGATCTAGAGGAAGTGTATATGGAGCAACCAAGGACTTCATTGACGTGACAATCCTAATTATGTTTTGTTCAAGAAGGCCTTATATGGATTAAAACAAACACCACGCACCGGGTATTATAGACTGACAAATTTCTACAAGTAAAAGGGTCTAAGAAAGGCATCAAGGATTAATCTAATCTTACATTAAATCAAGGAGATGATTTTACTAGTTGTACCGGTTTCATTGAGATGATATTATTCGTTGAATTAATGAATCATCCGTCTGGTTTTCCAATTCTATGCAAATAGAATTTGAAATGGTCCATGATAGGGGAACTACATATTTTCTCTTGCCATAAGTAAAACAAAGCTCTACAGAATTTCTATTTCAAGAAAAATATTTGAAAGAGATATTGAAGAAATTTCGTATGGAAGATTCTTCTATTACCAAGACACCCATGGTGGTTGGGTTTGCAAGTCGAAAGCAAATATGATATTTCACCGATGTTGATCAAAGAACATATCGTTCTCAATGATAGCCTGTGACATCACAATAAAGATCCCGACCTGGATATAATGCAAGTTGTTGGAATGGTGGTCGTTATCAGTCTGCTCCTAAACAAAATATCCGGCAACACAAGAGAATATTTAAATATCCTAAGGGAACACGACATATGATCAGGGTACCCTAGAAATCGCATTTACCTAATCATTATCCGGGGATACCGATCACAAACCAGGTTGTTGATGAGAGAAAAAGCACCAAAGTGGAGGAGCATTCTTTGGGTGACTCATTATCGCATGGGTTAGTAAAAGCAAGGATCCATTTCTTTATCCACTACAGGCACATATCACACAAGCTAATTCACGACACTGAGATTTTATGGATGATACAAACCTTTTGCATTTGAGCGGTAACTTTACATCGATCCTATTCCAAATTCATTATGATAACACCAAGCATAAGGTCTCCAAGAATCCTATTCTCATTCCAAGACTACATATTCCTATAAAGTATCAATTTCTCAGAGAACAAGTATCAAACATAATTGTTCAATTGAACTATATAAATTCTCCAAAGAACAAATTAACATATTTTCACTAAACCATCGGGTCGCGACCCCTTTGGAATAAATTCGCCAAAAATCGGGGTATAATTTCTAGTGTTTAAAAGGGACTGCACGTACCAGTCGGGAGTGTGCTTATTGAATATCCTATGAAATTCCTAAAGGCTTCTAAATGACACGGGGAGTATAATCACAAGATCAGTGGAAGAATGTTTCTTTGACATTACCGGGGAGAAAGAAGGCGAAGTTCGAAATGTTCGGAACAGTTTCGAACCTGATTGATTAAATGCACAGGAGAGCAGAGTTGAATGTAAGTGTTGCCATCACGCCAAAGGGGAGATCATGGCAAATTCGCGGGATAGAATGCGTTGATGGTTGTCAAGGCTAATGGCAAATGCGAGACAAAGAGGGATTAAGAAGGATAAAACCCTCAGGATTTAGAAGTAAAAGCTTAGGAGGAACAACATCATTGAGAGAAAACGCGCACAGTAAGAACTTAAAGAGGAAAAAGGAAGAAGAGTTAGTGACCGCTGGATCCCATCTAAATTTCCCGAAAGAAACATGACCGGCTGCATCCGTTGAAGTCGCGAGAGAGATAAACTCATCGAGAATTCCATGACATGTAGGAGATAAATCATCGAGAATCGGGCGAGCAGAGGAGATAAACTCAATGAGAATCGGGCTGAAGCAGAGGAGATAAAATCCTTACTCTGAGAATCTACGATAGAGAGTTTGAAATATCCAAATCACTTAACATTGAAAACCCCGATATCATGAGAGCGCATTTCTCGCCGATTTGACGCAACCGCTAATCAAGCAGGATCCGACCGCTTCATTTGTATGACACGGGTGCCCGTGAGGTCTCCACGGGCACTGAGATAAACTCATCGGAGAATCGGCCATAGAGAGTTTGAAATCTCCAAATCACTTAACATTGAAAACCCCTATATCGCGATATGCGATTTCACATTTGATCGCAACCGCTAATCGCTGTGGATCCGACCGCTTCATTTTGTATGGACACGCGGGCGTTTCCAGAGGGCCTCATCTGGCAATTCGAAAGATAAACTCGTCGGAGAATCGGCGACAGAGAGTTTGAATATCCACCACTTAACATTGAAAACCCCGGAGAAACGCATAAGGTTGTGGTCACGCAGAGAAGGTCATTCCGAGCTAAGCTCGTGAGGGCTAGCGATGAAAGAGCCACCTGAATCGGGAAATCGTGAATCTCACGGACATAAACATTATGTCATCACAAATGCCAAACCCCCGATGTGATGTTTGACTGTTGATATTTATTTAATCGACTGAATAACATATCCGAATATATCCTTGATTTGAGAATAATACTAATGTAACTGACTGAGATTAGATGAATATATTGATTAATGATAGCTGAAATGAAAATGATTAATTGTTCAGAAAATGGAGGCAGATGAGAATAAAGAATTGATTGACATAGATATGATGAATAAGACAAGAGGCGCAACAAAGGAACGCAATAATCGTAATTAAAAAGAAACGTTAAAAGACCGCAAGAAATCTCGATTATCCGCAGTTGAACGTAATCAACTACTATAATAAAGGGAGGTTGGGAGGTGCCCTGGAGGACTATTGTCCTCAGAAGATCAAGTGGGAGCTTGAACACGTGAAGCTGAAGCTTCCATCCGTCAAGTGCCTGCAGAAACTAGGGTGGCAGTGGTGGTGCTAGGGAGAAATCGTGATGTTCTCTCTGCTATGCAGTTGTAGCCCGTAACTCCAGAAGTTGCAAGCTTCCATCCGGGCTTGGTGCCGAATACTCGGAGTTGGTGCTTCCTCTCTAGTGGGTGTTAGAGAAATCGAGAGTTGGAGCCTCTAACAAGTTGCAGCTTGTAAAAATGAGGTAGCGTACTCTGGCTACATTGAGTTGGTGCTCACTATAGATGATGTAATGTGAATCAAAAGACCGCCTCTATCATTTCGAAGAAGAAGAGGTTTTCCTTTATGGGTTTCCTCGTGGAAAATTGTCTCTGCGGTGTATTTTATGTGTGACCGATGATCTTGACTTGCACGGGGTCCATACACCGTGATGTTGCTTCTGATAACGCTTTGGAAGAAATACAATTGTTAAGAAGGTATAAAATGTTTAATCTATAAACAACTGATTCACCCCTCCGCCAGCTAGTATTTCCAACAATGAATAGGAAGATGATCTTAAGGAGTAAAATTAGATCATTTCACATGACTAGATCAGATAATGTTACCATCTACCTCATCATGAGGATCACACAAGTGCATGATGAACTTGCATCCATAGGGGATAAAATGTGAGGGACAATGCATCTCTACACATGACATCAATGGACTTCCTGTCGTGGGAACCATTTTCCAAAGGAATTTGTTCTAGTAGTGTTAAGAACCAAAACATCAATATAGCATAGAAAAAACCTCTGAAAGTACTCAACGCCTTGGAAAAAGAGATAATTTCATATAATAAGCTTCTTCGAGGGGCAAACCTCCTTTACCCCACCTAAATGTTCAAGCACAAGATGATTCAAAATGAAAAATGTCTCCTTAGTATAAATAGGAGACTAGGAGGTATATAATTACAACCAATGGCCCAAAGTCGTATAAATAAAATAAAAATTACTAATCTAAATTACAACTAATGGCCTAAAGCCACATAAATAAAAACATTACTAATCTAATATGCCCCAATTAAGGGTAATGAGCCAATATTAGGGCTTAACATGCCCCTCCCCGAGACAAGTGTTGTCCTAACGCTTGAGTAACCTGATGTTTCCAGATAAAAGACTCATCTTCCCAAGTGGACTCTTCAACAAGTAGTTTCTTCCAATTAATGAGATAAATTCTCGAATGGATCTATTCCCTCGCCATCATTTAATTCTTGTGTCGTTGATGGTTTCAAAGTCTAACATGATTTTTCCTTCCCTTCAAGTTCTGAAATATAGTTTGAATGATCTTGTCACCTATAACCTTCTTTTAAGCATGAAACATGGAAAGCTAGGTGTACTCGCGAAGATGCAGTGAAGCTCCAATTTGTATGCCATACCAATCTTTGCAACACCTTATAAGGGCCATAATTTTATGATAATGTATCATCCTTCTTGGCTTGTTTGAGAGGGACATCCGCTTGTATGGTTGTAGTCTTAAAATACCCAATCCCCTACTTCAAAACTTCTTTCACCTGATGTTGATCTCGCTTGTTGTTTCATGTGATTTTGTGCCTTGGTCATGTTGTCCTTTAATATTGGAGAATTTGTTGTTGATTCTCATGTGATCTTCCACCGCTTGAACCTTTAGATTTTTCTTTAGAGAAGAAGTGACAGCTGAGGGTGGTATCCATAAAGTTCAAATGGTTACCCTTGGAAAAATGGTGTCATTTTTTTTGCAGCGTGAAAGGAAGTGTTATACCACCATCTCCTTGGCAGCTTTCATTTAACCATTGTGTTTGTTTATCGAGACAAAACAACGAAGGTATCCTTCCGGACATCCTGCTCACTATCTCAGCTTGTCCATCGGATCATACGATAGGATGAGCTATGAGACAATTGAGCACCCAAACAAGAAAAAATAATTCTCATTCAAAAATGTCCAGCTAATATGGGATCTCTGTCACTTAGAATAATATTTAGGTTTCCATGTATTTCATCACTGGGTTACCGAAGTATGAAGGAATTAGTGTAATCATGGTGATTGTTTTTAGACTGACCAAGTATGCACAAAGTGTGCATACTTGGTCGGCCTATCAACAATCACCATGATGACACTCTTTCCTTCGTGACTTTGGTAACCCCCTGATGAAATCCATGGAAACCCTCCCAACGCTGACTTGGGAATGGTTGTAAAAGACCTGGTCTTAAATTTTTCCACCTTACTTTGTTGAAAACCACCACATTCTCGCCACAAACCTTGAACATTAGTTTTAAGGCCATCCCAAAAAACTTCTTTCTTGAACCTATGGTAGATTTTCAAAAAATCTCGAGTGCCCTCCCACCTGAGAGGTGATGCACCCAATAGTACCTTTTGTTTGACTGGGGAGTTCTTACATAATATAAGACGCATCTTTGTACCATAGTGAATCATTTTTCCATGTAAATGTATCCGATGCAATGGAATCCCTCACCGCAACCCTTTGGAATGAGAGTCCACACTTTTGTCATTTTTCCATTCATCACTTTCTTCTATTGACCGGTTGGATGTTCGATATAGCACAAAGAAAGGCCCCAACATCTTCATCCTTTCTGAGAGTGCATCTCGCCACAACATTTTGCTTCCCCTTTATGTATCAAAATCATAGCCCATCTTGGTTACCCATTTTTGTTGTTCTTCCAAGATAGTCTTGTTCCAAGAAGTATTTAAAGACTATCATGACTGCTTTGACCTTGAAGTGCCTACCTATTAGGTAAGGGAAACATGTTTTCACGCATGTAGTATTTCCATCATTTTCTCATAAATGGGTTTGTGGAAAGTCCCTTTCCCTGAGTGGTCGACTTTCAAAATCCAGGGCTCCTTCTTGCATTAGACAACACCAATTCCATTTCAAGCATCACATTCCACAATAAAGGTTTTAGAAGTCTCGAGTGGTCAAGATGTGAGTCGCATAATACCACCTCTTGTTGTTCAAAAGATTTAGTTTCCTCTGGAGTCCATGAAATGCATCCTTCTTAGTTAGTGTCACAAAGATGTTGCTATTCTTCCATAGCTCCAAACAAACTTGCGAGTAACCTGCCAAACCCAAAATTCCTCAAAGATTTTTAATGTTTTGGGAATCATCCAAACATCATGGCCTTAATCTTGTTAGGTCTACCTTGACACCTTCATGAGATACAATATGACCCAAATACTCTACCTCTTTTACTCCAAAGAAGCATTTGGATGGTTTAACATATAGGTGTTGCTCCTTTAATAGTTGTGCGACTGTCATGATGTTGCACATGATCCCTCCCAAGATTTTCTATAGATTAGTATATATCATCAAAAAAATGCTAACACAAATTTTTGAAGGCTGGAAGGGCTTGAAATGGAATTCATCAACCCTTGAATGTGGAAGGTGCATTTGTAAGGTTAAAAGGCATGACCAAAATTCATAATGGCCTTCATGAGTTCAAAATGTTGTTTTTGTGGATATCTTCTTCCTTCATTCTCGACCGATGATACCCTCAATAGAGATCCAATTTTGTGAAATAGGATTGCTCCATGTAGTTCATCTAACAATTCATCAATCACGTGAATGGGAAAATTATCTTTAATAGTGATTTTGTTGAGCTCTCTATAATTGGACACATACCATGAGCTATCTTTCTGAATACCATTACCACTAGTGCAAGTAAGAACTTTGGCTAGGTTTAATAATGTCATCCTCTAACATTTCTTCTTCAACCATATGCTCAATTTCCCTCCCCTTTCCAAGTATATATCAGACACTGATGTTAGAAGGAACATCAATTCCCAGAATTAGGAATTTCCAAGTATCATGATTGAAAGTGGTGGGAGACCTTGGGAATATCTTCAAATACTTTGAATGTTTATCAATGATCCTTTCGAGATCTCGAGGAATAGATGGCATAGATGTTCAAACATCTAAGACGGTGAGCATAGTTGTGCACAATTCCTTGATGCCCCTTTTTCAATAATGTTGTCATTCTATTAGAGATTATCACCTTAACGGGCTTCCCCTGATACTTCTCAACTCAATTTCTTTTCCTTCCAATAAAAAATTTCTAAGAAAAGTTCTTGAAAATTAAAAGCCATCGTTCTAATGATTGTAACCATTAGATTTCTAGTACAACATCTACAAGTGCACCACCCATGGGTATAGTATCATTGGACTATTCATTACATATTCCCCCACAGTAAGATTGATCTTATTGCATTTTCCTAAGCAATTGATAGTTCCTCCATCCAAGTAATCATTACTTGAAACTCGGGCACCGGATATACAAAAGCAATTGAGATCTTTGACTACTTTATAGTGAATGAAATTATGAGTAATCACTGTAATCAATTAGGACTACTACCTTTTTCTTTTGATGTATCCTGATATTGAGGGTTTGAGGAGTGTTAATTTGAAGCCAATGCATTGCACGATATCGTGGAATTCAACTCTTCGCATTAAAATTGCTTCAATGCTTTCATCTTGAGATGGTTCTTGTTCTTTTCTTCTTCCCTCTTCACAATCTATGTAGAATAATTTCTTTCTCACCACACTTATGTCCCTACTCTACTTGCTGCCACAATTAAAGAATAAACCTTTGATTTTCTTTCCTCCAATTGTTGGTGTGTCAACCTTGTAGGTTGAGGTGTTTTAGAGAAGGAGCATTGTTCTCTCTATAGATGTTAGGATAGGTCCTTCTAGTAGCCATAGCCAGATTTTTACTTTCAACATTTCTTGCCAACTTAAATGCATTGTCCAATGATTTGTCTCCAGTTAACTCATGTTGAATGTTATCCTTTAAATTTCCTATGAATACATCAACTAAGTGCTCATCTGGAATATCAATTACCTTTATATTCAATCTTTGAAGTTCTCAATGTGTTCTATCCAACCCTTTGCTTGAGATTTATCAATTACAAAGAATGTGTTGCTCCTTGTATCCTCATAGTGTGATAATATCATTTCTTCGTGAAAAATTCGTCCAAGGGACGAAAGTGATTTTATGTAGAACAAAGCCATCAATACCAAACAAATTGATTAGGTTCTAAATATAAAGAAGCAATTGCACTCTTTGTGTATGTGGGTACATTAAGGGAGATCACAAATTGTTCCATCCGGCATCCATGGATCGGGTCCCTACATCAAACTCCTCATGTCAATCTTAGGAATGTGGTTGGTCTTCAAACCAAAGTTGGAGTTTCTCCATTCTTGATTCAACTTCCTTGTGTCCACATCATGAATTCCATGGGATGCATTTCCACTTTCGAGTGTCTTCTCATATGAAATTTTCAATACTTCCATGATCTCCCTTTAAACCATCTATCTTAGTGTCCAAATTAGCTTCCATTGAATCCATCTTAAGATCCAACTTAGCTTCCATTGAATGCATCTTAGTATCCAACTTAGCTTCCATTGAATCCATCTTGTAGCTTCCATTGAATCCATCTATTTTGTAGTTCATTTATGTCCCACGATCTCTTCACCTTCATCAAGAGTCCAAGTAGGATTTTATGGAGGCTTATTTGGTGTAGAAGTTCTCTTTGGGTGGCATGTTGTCCATATCACTTTTGAACCTTGATTTTGAGGTGGTTCCGCTAGACAATATTTCTTCTACTGACTTCCAAATTTTTGGCCCTTCTGGTATGAAACTTTCTCTTATGTATTTATCTGATATTTCTTCTTTGCACCTACAGGTCTCCATCAAAATTGGATGTGCCATGGAATTTATGGTAACTTCCCCAACTTGTCGATTTTTGGCCTTCTGTGAGATCTCACTGGTATAGTGTTCCCCACAAAAATAATTGATATAAATTATAAACCTCAGACTCCAAAAAATACCTTCACGTGACTGGCCCACTCCATCCAATGCAACCAAATCACACAATTTGATACTCTAGGAAGAAGTTATGATTGTTTTGGTTCGAACACCTTCTTGAGACTAGTCAATAAGGTTAGTCGATACCCTATCTTACCCACGGTGTATCTACAAATTTAAGATGACCTAAAAGCGAACATTTTACTTCAATATACACTAATAATTTTTGTAAATTTTCTCAGGAGTTCAGGGTTTGAAACGCTATATAAAAATTTATATAAAAAATTCCAGAAGGGACTCATTTCTGTGATGATTCCGTAATCCCATCTTCAGGCCAAAATTTATCTCTCGAAAGGCCTTAGGATGGTCAATTTTGAACCCAACGTACCTTCTTCTGTATACTAAATATTCTCCAATCCTTTCCTTTTGAAAAATTGTAGAAAAGTAGTTATAGGGAAAATTCCACGATGTCTCATATGTAACAAATATATGTAACAGCGAAACCCCAAGACCTTGAGCTCTGATACCATATGTTAAGAACCAAACATCAATTTAGCATAGAAAAACCTCAGGAAAAGTACTCAACGCATTGAAAAAGAGATAATTTCAGATAATAAGCCTCTTTGAGGGGCCAACCTCCTTTTACCCCACTTAAATGTTCAAGTACAAGATGATTCAAAATGGAAATGTCTCCTTGGTATATATAGGAGACTAGGAGGTATAATTACAACTAATGGCCTAAATCCGACATAAATAAAATAACATTACTAATCTGAATTACAACTAATGGCCTAAATTCGACATAAATAAAATAACATTACTAATCTAATATGCCCCAATTAAGGGGTAATGAGCCAATATTAGGGCTTAACAGAGAGAATATCCCATATTGGGAGATACTTTGGGATGATTTCAACTAGGAAGAGACTCGGGAAGAGTTTAAGAACGACAAGCAAGAAGATGTAGAGGAGGAGAATGTGACCCTTGTCAATAAGAAAAGGAGGAGAAGATGAAAGGGTTCCAACAAGCAATGTAACAGTGAGGAGTCAACCTCACAACCACGAAAGAAGGACTTGCGTAAAATCAAGTTCCTCATGTGCCACAATTTTGGGCACTATGCATCATAGTGTCTAGAAAAGAAGAGGCAAGAGAAGACATAGACACCAACATCAGTAGAGATGCAACTATATGAGTTTGCAACAAAGTTTGAGAAGAAATTCTCAATGTTTACATTCCTCTCTACCAACACCTACTCTAGGAGTGTGTGGTACTTGGATAGTGGTTCTTCTCATCACATGATTTTTTCACCAGTTGGTCAGAGATGGACTAAGGTCTACATGTGGAGCTTGGCACTCATGCTAATTGTGGTGCAGAAGGAGTTGGGATAGTCAAGTTCCATCTCGAGTCAGGACATTTTCTGGAGCCGACATATGTGTTATATGTACCATAAATGAAAAATAACTTTCTCTCAATTTCACTTTTGGAATACAAGGGTTTTGCAGCTAATTTTCAGAGAGGGAAAGTACTCATATGTTTAGAGGGAGCTAGTCTTGACAAAATAATGAGCATTGGTGTCAAAGAGGGCAGGTTATACAGGTTGCATGACCATCCTGTAAGAGGATCCAAGGGGATCTTGGATCATGGATCGATGTCAGTGAAAAAGGATGATAATCAAGAGGCTCCAAAGGGTGAAGAGTCAAAGGATGAACAGAGTTCACAAACTTCCAGTGTGGGAAGTAAACCGTTAGAGGGGAAGACAAAGTTATCCCCTTCCAGTTCTATTAGGAGACTGAGTTGGTACAAGAAGACATTGGTGGATGCTTAGTATTAAGAATCTTCTGGGAGCATATTGAGGGAGAGTAGACCTTCAACGAAGTTTTCAAACTTCATGGCAATGATATGTATCGTCATCAATTTCAAGACTTCCAATATTCAGGGAGAAAATGACTAGCAGGGTTGGAAGAATGCTAGTATGCACGATGATGTGTGTGATATTGTGCCAGAGTCGAAGGAAGAACCAGTTCCAGGTGGCTCTTCGGTAAATACCTTACTCACTAAGAGGAGTGTTGATGTTAGTGGTAGCATCAGACATGTATTTCTGCAAAGGTCTATGTGTCTAGACGTGTGGAAATCGTCCAAAGTCTTCTACTCTTAAATTTACTTTAATTAAAGGAATTATTAAAGTAAATTGTTTTTATTTAATTATGTAATTAATTAATTGAGTTATTTATGAAACATGCTAAAAGTACTTAGCATGTAGCATGTAATGTAAATCTAAAAGTGAGTGTGAGAAGTAATCTCAACCGTAGATAATTTTTGAGATTAGAAATAGATTGTAACTCGTGATTATAAAAGCAAGGCTAGGAGAAGGAGGAAGACAGATTCACATAGAGATAGCAAAGAAGGAATTTTTCTAGTGTAGAGTCATTCAAGAATATAGAAGAAAAGAAGGACTTTTGCTTACACTTGACAGGTGTTGAGGGATTCAACATACAATGTTTGATCATGAATGACTATAGTTCAAGATCTTGGATAGGTGAAGAAGGACCTTCATCTAGAGATCAAACAAGTCAAGGGGAAGACAGAACAAATGCATCCACGAGTGGGTTTCAACAAAAGGAAGCCACAAAAGAGTGTTGAAGCGTACATAAGTCTTTCATACAATTTTTCCATACACATCCACGAGTCACAGTTGACACAATCATGGAAATCCATAGGTCAGAGAAAATACAGTCACATATGCCTAGAAAAGTGTGCCAAAATTTATTATACAACAGGTCATCCCTTTCCATGTTAGTCTGCAGTTGTATTTTTCTCAGTGGGCCATTATCGCTATTACAGAAGCCCTGATTTTAGCATAATAAATTCATTTTCAGCACTGGTTTTCCCTTCGGGTTTTTCCAGGAGTATTTACCCAAAAATTTTGGTGTTCATGTGTGCTTGATTTGGTTTCCTTGTTTATGCTTCTGCTGCATTACATTGAGTTGAATATTTTAGTAATGTATTATTGTTTTGTGAGCTGCTAATCTGATTGCAGTAAGGAAATCACTAGAAAACAAAGTACCTAGGTGTTGGAGTTGTATTTTCAACATCCCTTCCCTAGGATTGAATATTTGTTGGAATAACTTCAAGGTGCCCAACTTTTCTCCAAATTGGACTTGACTTCTCGGTATCATCATGTTCTCATGGATTCCAGAGACACCTAGAAAATAAATTTTAAAACTGAATTTGGGTTGTTTTAGTGGTTGGAGATTTCATTTCTCCTTACCAACACCCTTTCTACATTTTAAAGACTTCTTAATGATATCTTCCATCCATACCTTGGATGTTTTGTAGTCATTTATCTAGACAATATTATTATTTTTAGTTGCACATGGGGTTGAGCACTTGCAACATGTTCGTCTCGTGATAGAACTACTAGGTAAGCACAAGTTGCAGGTCAAAAGGAAGAATTGTTTTTGACAAACCTCCATACAATACCTTGAGATTCTCATTGATTGGGAATGTATATGTGTCGATCTAACCAAAGTGCAAGCATTGGTCACATGGTCGACCCCTTCCGCAATAAAAAAAATTGAAGAGGTTCCTAGGAAACAATAATTTTTATCAATGTTTCATCACCAACTTCTCCCACATTGCATGCCCCTTGCATCAACTATTTAATCAACAAGTTTTCACATGGAATCTAGGTGTTGTTGAAATGAGATTTCAGAAACTACACAACACCTTATGCATAACTCGAATTTCTCATTTACCTGATTTACACTAGCCCTTTGAAGAGGATATGGACACTTTTGATTATGTTAATGGTGTTGTACTTAAACAGGGAGGTCACCCCATTGCATATCATTCTTACACATTGTGAGATGTCAAACTAAATTACAACAATTGTGATAAGGAATTATATGCGCTAGAGTAGGACTTGAAGCGGTGACATCACTATCATTTTTGTAAGGATAGTATTTTTCACATTGATAATCGTCC
>SNQJ01S0135989.1:0-25527 GCA_010110895.2 Picea sitchensis
CCTGATTCTGGTGGTATAATTTTTATGTCAAACGGAGTCCGTATGAAGAAGATATCGCATTCTGTCCGCCGAGCCAAACAGGAAAAGTTTGAGTTGTTGATTGTACCTGTCCGTACAATCCGTACGGACACGTGGAGGGCCGTACCATCATGATGACGTGGAAGAGGGGTGACGTGGCACATCTTGATTGGACGGTTTTTGGGCGAATACAGCATCGACACGTGTCTTCGGCAACGAATAATGTATGGACACGTGGCCCAATCATTTGGCACCACGTGTCACTTTTTCTTTGGCTCATGGGTTGTATGTTTTTATATAAAATGTATGGGTCCGCGGGGTTCGACCCCGGGACCTCCCCAACAGTGCAAAGCCCTATTGAAACTCCGCTAGCCAACTATCCGTTGCTTGTTTCTTGTTACAAAGGCGAGCAATATTGTATTATGTTGGAAAGGGGGGTCGGGTTGGGGCTAAGCCCCGACCCGTGGTCACGTTACATTCCATCCGACCATATGTATAAAGGCCTGACTGTTGGCACGTGTTACATTGCATAACATTGCAATGTATTGCAATGTTACATTGCACATATAATAAACTATGGGTTGTATATTAAATTAAACGGGCACGGTTAATACAACGGTTAGTGCACGGTTATGGTTTATACACATGACCGTTACAATGGAGCGGGCAGTTACCTGCGGTTAGCACGGTTATACGTTAGCCCAACGGATTGTATTTTAAGCCACGACTATATGCCATAAGCCCATACGACCAAGTGTTTGCGCGCGAGGGGTTAGAAGGCCAGCGCTAGCCCAAAGGGATAGCGCTTGGCCATATGAGAGCCATGTGACCTTTGAAGAGGGCGCGCACCCATCCTTTTGGGGGCTAAGGCCCAGTAATAACTATAATATAGTTTGAGTGGGTTATTTTAACCACTTGTTGAATTATTAATGTAATTAACTCTTTTTTAAGAGTTATTGGGCTTTTTTAGAGCCTAAATTCATGGAGGAAGTTGGGGATGGAAAACTAACTCCCCCACTATTTAACCAAGGCCATGTTGAGGCCATTGGGTAAGATTTTGGAGAGAATTCAGAGCAGAGATGTTGATGCAAGGCCAAGATAAAGCCAGTTTGAAGCAGAGGAGTTGTTGAGGTAGAGATGTTGTCGGACGATTTCTGAGAGTTTGGTATATCCGTTTCAGGTGCCGTAAGTTGTGAAAGATTCTAGAGATCATGGCGAACAAGACCAGATCAGTCTAGGAGCCAATAGACAATTTTAAATATGTACTAATAAGCTTTTGAAAAGAAATCAAGAAGCCTCCCTCACAGAGAAAAGGCCCGGAGACGTAGGCAAAGTTGCCGAACTCCGTTATCAAACTTGTGCATTATGGTTTGTTGTTTTTCGTTGCATTTCAGATTTGCAATTATGTTAATGGCCGTATAATTCATTTTATTTTCTCTCTCTTTCATTAAGTTTCCCAATGGTTAATAAATGCATGCAAATAAAACTCAACCATAGTCATTTCGAAAAATCCTGACGGATCAGGCATCAAGCCTTTCAAATATGAGGTATTGTGTGATATTTCTCCCCTTGAAGTTTGTGATGTTCTTTTAGGCCAACCATATTTTTGGAAGCGCCATGTTGTGTATGAGTCTAGACCCAGCAGTGTTATTATTACTTTGGGTAGACAATTGTACAGGATCCCAGAGGTAGCGCTGCCTACTGCTATTTCTTTAATCTCTGCTAAGAAATGCAGTAAGGTCATTTCATAAACTGGGAAGTTCGTCTTCTTTGTGATCTGTTCTCACAATAAGCAGAAGGTCATCGCCACATATGTGGCCTCTACATAGTGCCTCTCTTTGCAGCAGAAGCAAGTGGATGGGATCGTGGAAGAATACAGAGACATCTTCTCATGATCACCTATAGGGGTACCGACACACTGCCAGGTCAAGCATCCAATGGATTTGACCCCCTGGTGCACCTCTACCTCATGGGCCAGTCTATTGGTGCTCCCTGACGCAGAATGACAAAATCAGGTGTCAGATCCGAGAGCTTCTTCAAAAGGGGCACATCAGACCCAGCTCCTCCCCTTGTGGAAGCCCGATTGTACCGGTGCATAAGAAGGACGGGACTTGGTGACTCTGCATTGATTATAGATCCTTAATCAAAATCACAGTCAGAAATCACTACCCCATTCCCAAGATTGATGACCTTCTTGACCAACTCAAGGGGGGAAATTTCTTCAACAAAATTGACCTGAAGTCTGGCTACCACCAGGTTCCCATCGAACCAACTGATGTATGGAAGACAACCTTCAAGTCTAAAGAAGGTCTCTATGAATGGCTAGTCATGCCCTTTGGCTTCACAAATGCACCAGCCACTTTCATGGGGTTGATGGATGATGTATTGAGACCCTTCACCAACTCCTTTGTGGTAGTATATTTGGATGACATCCTCATCTTCAGCAGAACGTGGGAGGAGCAAATGCTTCATATTTAATAGGTTTTGAGCACTCTGTGGCATCACAAGCTTTATGCCAACTTGGAAAAATGCTCTTTTGGAATGAACTGGGTCCAATACTTCAGCTACATTGTTGATGAGCATGGGGTACATGTTCATCCAGCTAAGATCCAAGTCATCTGTGACTGGCCAGCCCCAGCCACACTAACCGAGCTTCAGAGATTTTTGGGACTAGCCAACTTCTACCGATGGTTCATGTTGGGATTCTCCCATATTGCATGGGCCCTCAGCCAGGTAACCAAGGGTGGTGATAGGGAAAAGTTTGTGTGGGGGAAGGAGTAGCAATGAGAATTCGATGATCTGAAGCATCAGTTGTGCTCAACTCCAGTACTCTCCTTGCCCGATCTACAGCAACCATTCGAGATTGAGACTAATGCATCTAACTATGTTGTGGGCAAAGTTCTCACTCAGCATGGGCATCCAATGGCATACCATAGTGAGACACTCTCTGATACTGTCCAGAAATACCCCACCTATGACAAGGAAATGTATTCCATTGTACAATCATGTCGTCAATGGAAAAATTACATTATGGGGAAGGAGACGATCATACACACTGATCACAAGCCTCTGCAGTTCATACAAACACAAGGGAAATTGCATAACGATCGCCATCAAAAGTGGTCCACCTACCGACAGCAGTTCCATCTCAACATAAAGTATAAGACAGGTATCTCCAATCGTGTCATTGACTACCTCAGTTGGCCTCTTGTGGCTGCACTCACCACTGTACTCCATTCCTGTGGATATGAAGCATCTGAGTGGCCCCAACTTTATCAACAAGATCTAGACTTCGCTACCACCTATCATCTCTTGGGTACAGGCTCAATTGTCACTGATTTTCACATTCAGGACGAACTCTTATGCCACCTGGGCCATCTCTATGTTCCTACAAGTGAGCGTGCAAAGCTGATTTTGGAATCCCACTACAATTGGGTGGCATGACATTTTGGAGTGGAGAAAACTGTTGTCGTTCTTCAAAAACATTTTTATTCGCAAAAAATTCAACAAGATGTCAGCAAGTATATCAGATCTTGCACTGCATGTGCCATTTCCAAGCCAGCCATCAAGAAGCAAGGCATATACACCCCTCTTCCTATTCCTAAGAATCCTTGGGAATCCATCTTAATGGATTACATGTATGTCTTGCCATCCACTAAGCAAGAAAATTATTGTGTGTTTGTGGTCATTGATCAGTTTTCAAAGATGGCCATCCTCACAGCCTATAAGTATAATGTCACAGTGGCAGATATTGCTAAGATCTTCTTCGAACGAGTGTGGGTCCACTTTGGGATACCATAGACCATCATCTATGACCAAGACAGTAGGTTCCTCGGCACCTTTTGGTCGAGTCTCTGGTCTCTGTTGGACACCAAGATCACAAAATCCATTGCTTTCAACCCCCAAACCGATGGCTAAAAAGAGGTCATCAATTGGATGATTGTGCACATCCTGTGCATGTACAATTCTAAGCATCCATGTACATGGGACGAGAGTCTCCCATATGTCCAACGTAGTTACACCAGGGATCTCCATAGTTCCACCAGCCATATCCCCTTTCAGGTGGGTCTAGGATTCTAACCTTTGGGACCCATTGATGTTGCACTTCCTCTTGCCACCACACAGACAGACTCTTCCCTTGATCAGTCTACGATCAACAAAGCCACCAGATTCATTGAGTGAATTCAGCACATCCGCCAACAGGTCCAGGAGATTTTTCAGAAATCCAATGTTAAGTACAAGCAATGCCATGATCAACATAGGGTACCACACCAGTTTCAGATTGGTGACAAAGTCTGGTTACATTTGCAGAAGGAGCGTCTCATCGAGCCCCATCTAAAGCTTCGCCCACTTGGTTATGGACCTTACACTATCACCAAGGCTGTGGGTAGCAATGCTTTTGAGGTCAACACTCCACCCTTCCTTGGTCTACATCCATTATTCAATGTGGACCTCCTTCAGCCATATTTTCCCCCATTATTGGACACCTCCAAGATCATAGAACAACTGAAACCAATAGAGCTCAACCCTAATTGCATGGAACAAGCATCCACTGACTAGATAGTGGACACACAGGTTAAGGGCACTCGCCAGTAGCAGATCCAGCTTCATCGGGTTGTTTAGGCAGGGCAACTCCTACACCATGGAAAGTGGCTCATCTGGGGCCAAATCTAGCAGAAGTTTTCTCACCTGATGGGGGAACTCAATGCAATGGAGAAAATTTCTTCCTAAGGGGAGAGGATTGATCCAAGTGGATATTGGTGGCCACCTACCTATTCCAACTGGATCCTCATGTCCATTTTTTGTTCAGGACGTTCTTATGTATTGCTTTGTAATTGTGGGTTCTACACTTCTAGGGTTGTCTGAATCCCCACACATCCTCCAGGTGGATACAGGTGGCCTCTCGCCTGATCCAACTGGCTTATTTTATATGTTTTCGTGTTAGCACATCTTTTTGTACTTCTAGGACCGTTTTGGGGCCCTAAACATTGTTTTTTTGGCTCGTCGCAGTCAACCTGTAGATGGATTCATATTTTTTATGGCGGAATGTGTAGTTCTCTGAAATAACTTTCCAATGGGCTATCATGTGCCTAAAACAGAGGTCATATGAAAATGTTACGACCCTTGGAAGTTGAGGTACCAAATTACACCAACTTACCCATAGGGCCCACATGACTTTTGGCGTTTCACCTTCTAAGGTTAGGTTTTTGGATGTCTAGGGTTTGGGAATTCATGAGTAATATCAAAAAGGCCTCTGGAGCCTCATTGTAATCCATTTTGCTCAGACGGATGCGTGTAGCAGTCACATCTCTTCTCATATATACTACCACCATTCGAGCAAGTGTTTCAGTTCTACAGTTTTACATTTTCATCCTATTTCATTATTTAATAGAAGATATTGTTCACTGGATATTTGTGTTATTCTTCATATTGTTGTGTTTATTGTATTTACTTTGTTAATCAGTTTTTTCTTCTCCTAAATCTGGATCACAATATCTCTATCAAAATTGATGTTCCTTGGAATCCCAAAGTGTACATAGACCCTTTCAAAGAACAAGCTTGCATCTTCTTGTCTTTGGATGATATTTTTACAAGCCATCAAAATAGACATCTTGTTGAACCTATCTACTACCACAAATAGGTATTCATACCCTCTTCTTGTTCTCGGCAAACCACCAACAAAGTCCATGGATATGCTTTACCATGGCCTTCTATGGACTATAAGTGGACTATATAATCCTTTCTTTTTGTTACTCGACTTGCTTGTACAACACAAAATACAACCTCTGAAAAATGTAACTACTTCTTCTTTCATCTTGGGACAATAAACATACCTCTGCAAGTTATCCAAATTATTCTTGACACCAAAATGACTAGCAACCTTGGAGGTTTGAGCCTTACTTATTAGTTGCACTCTTTCTTCCTTTATGTAAGATCTTCGGCTAGATGGGCGCGAAGACTCTCGCCCAAGTCCTCAAGGAGAAAGAACTTGGGCTTTCTTTGGCACCCAAGTTAGGAAAGTGGATTCCTTGGGCATGCAAGCGCACCAAGGGACTTTCCCAAGTATGAAGCGACCAAGAGATTGGGGTGTGTCAGCATGAGGGGTGCACCAAGGTTGGGTGCATCGATCTGAAGGGGCAAGATAGTTAACGAGCACATGGGTTCATTCAGGTGACCAGGTCCACGAAGGGGTGCAATGATTCATTTGGGTGACTACATCCATGAAGGGGCACGACGATTTGTTTGGACACATGGGTTCACAAAGGGGCTTGATACCCCCAAAGGACACAATGGTTTGCGATGGTGACCTTTGAAGTACCTATAAAGAACAAGGGTGCTCAACCAAGGAAGATGGTTTCAGAGAACAAGGAGAGCAAGAAGAGATATATGGTTCTGAGGAAAATGAAGAAGGGAGAGATATCTCAAGGAGCCAAGTCACTCCACTTGGGAGGACTTATGTTATCTTGAGGAGGATTCGATGGACAGTGTTGGGAGATCTTCTCTTGGGTTGGTTTTAGGTATGTTTGAAAATCTAGGTCTATTGGAGGCATGTGTGAGGCAAAACCAAAATTTGTGAAGCCTATGGAAACAAAGAGACGACAATTCTGCAGTTGAGGGCATGTCTAAGGTGCACTGCAGGAGGTTGCATAGACATTTGCGATAGAGTCTTGGTGTAATGAATTTGTTTACGAGTGTATTGGTAAGGTGAGGCGATTTGGTTGACTCGAGAAAAGTTGTAAACTGAATCGGTAGTGCTCATATTGTAATTGCTTCGCAATAACAAAGACTTAGTCGAGAGTAAGGAACAGTTTGTGCCACCCGCACTATATCTATGTTTTTCTTTTGTTTGTTTTGTTGTTGTTCTCTTGGATTCTCATGTTCATGGATGTATGCTTAAATATTACCAAGTATTAAAGTTGTTAACAAATTTCTAAGTATACAAGAGTTTCACTAGAGTAGGAGTGTGACTCGTTGGTAGCCTAGAACGGAGTATGGGTATGCTCTAGGTGAAGAGGCGTAGTTCGGACTAAGTATCCTTGGTCTTTCCAAGTAGACAAGTGATAAATGTCACAGTGTCGCATTCCATCAAGAGGTGTACAATCGTAAGGGACATTGTGGGGACGTGACACTTTGGTACGCAAATCTTACCTATCTTGTAGAGTAATCCATATTAGAGATGGTAATCCACATCTGTTTATTCTTTTTTCCCTTGCAACTGTTGATACACCCCCTTGAACTCCTCATATTCCACATACTTCTCTGTGTATGCTTCATGGTTGAATGGCTCCATGTGCATAATGGATCTTAGAGCTTTAATCTTTGGTGTTGGTGGCTTGGATAGAAAATCAATGAACTTGTCAGTTGTGTCTTTGTTATCTTTAATCATTGGTTGAAGTTGTTGATGAAATCCCATTCATTTATAGTTTGTTGCTTTTTTGAGTTTAATTTGAGAATGTAAGTTCTATAAAGGTTGGTGATTAGTGTGGATGAGGGTCTCCTTACCCAACAGATAGCGCTTCCACTATTTTCTACGTGAACCAAGGAATAGAGATCATTGTCATATGTAGGGTAGTTCAATATTTCTCCATCGATTAATTCCAAATGATAGCAAACCAGTCTCCCCCCTTACATTAATACTGCTCCCATAGTATACCCACTTGCATTAGTTTATATTTCAAAGGAATTTTAAAAGTTAGGTAATGCTAGGACTAGGACTTGATTAATATTATTCTTTGGTTCTTCAAAGGATATTGTTCACTGGTTCTTACCCCACTAGAAAATTTTACCAATGGTTGTTATAGCATGAAGTGGTGTTGTCACATCTGAAAATGATGATATGAACTTTATTAAATATTGGGAATATCCAACAAAACTCCTAACTTATTTGACATTAGCAAGGGTGGGCCATTTTAGAATGGCCTCTATCTTTGCATGATCAATCTTCAACTGATCGTAACCAATCACATGTCTCAAGTACACCAAGGATTGCTTATCAAACTCACACTTATTAAAGTTTTCTAGAAACTAATGTTTCTTTAGTGTTTCTAACACTCACTTTAGATTTAGCACATGCTCCTCCCAAGTATAATTGAAGATAAAAATGTCATGCAAATATACTATGAAAAAGGAATCTAGGAATGGATACAACACACCATTCATTAAGTGCATGGTATTGAAGGTGGTCTTCCAAGTATGAATCAAGGAAGAAGACACTTAGAATCCCATGGCTATCAATGAAGAATACCTTTCTTTGTCTTGAATTTGGTCTTCCAAGTGTCTTCTTCTTTGATCCAAAATTGGTGATATCTAGATTTCAAATCCATCTTGGTGAAGTACTTTCCATGTTGCAATTGTCTAACAAATCATTGATTCTGGGAAAAGGGTATCAATTCAATTCTTGAGAGTGTTCCAAACCCATAACCCACAGTATCAGGGACGGAGGTAGAGACAACGGAAGAAGCAAGGGGGGTAGCACCCCGCCCAGATAAAGATCCATAGCGAACAGTTCCAGCTTTTGGCCTTGAACCAGTCAATCTAGTTTCGAGTCCTTGTCGTCTGGTTCCATATATTTATCCATAGCCTGTAGCATTCCTTCTAGGTCAATAGTCGGTTAGAGAGTCAGTACCTTTGGTTAAAGCAGTTGAATCAGCACCGGAAAAGGCAGTTTACCTCATATCAGTGGGTGCGCATAGAGATCTCAATATCATTTGATCAATGTCCTAATAAAAATGTTCTTATAGGCTTAGCCGGAGATGGTGTCAGTTTCGAATCCAGGTGCACATACTGATCGAGATGGAGATTGAACCCCAGTACCAGATAGGGCAGCGGAACCCTCATCTCGCCCAGCATACTTACCTGTCCCATCTGTCCCGTATTGTTTAAATGTCTATTTTCATTGCACATTCTCCAAGTCCCCACCTTCTTTGGAACCAACATGATCGAGGAGCCACATGGTGATGTACTTAGGCTTATGGCTCCTTGCTCCAACAATTCCTACAAGTATTTCTTCACTTCATCTAAATCTAATATGGATTGTTTGTACAATACTATATTTGGTAAAGGGGAGTCTGATAGTAATTGTATATAATGTGCCACTTCCCTCTTGGATGGTATTCCTTTTGGATATTGGAACACTTTTCTATGTTCATGCAATAGCTCTTCCAATTGACTCTTGTGCTCTTTGGTACATCCTCCAAAGGATACCTTCACACATATGGAATTGGTGTTCTTCTATGCCTATCTCAATAAACTAAGTATATATTTCTTATTTGAGTTGATCATTCTCTTAGCTTGGTGTGCACTCACCAGAGAGATCTTAGACTTTCCTTTGTGTGAATTGATGATAAATGGTTTACCATCCTTGAATAGGAAATACCAGTTGGCCCTTCTCATGAATATAGCATCCCTTATATACATATAGTGGATACCAAACACCACACCACACACATTAAGAGAAACTACATTAACTTCTATTTCATTAATAAAATTTTCACTAACAACAAATCTAAGCTTACCCTTCTAGGTAACTTTTAACTATACATTATTATTTGCCCAGCCCAAAGGGTATGGATGAGGGTGGTCATGCATCTCTAACCCAATTTTACTTACCAGGTCCTATGCAATGAGGTTTTCTTGTGAACTAGAGTCAAACAGAGTATCTACCTTGTTCTTCTTCATCTAAATCTTGACACGGAACAACCTTGTCATCTCCTTCTCCTCTTTGGGATGGAGGATGCTTAGGTTCACCTCCTTATGCACTATTGTGTAGACAATATTTTCATCCACATCTAAGTTTCTTTCCATCTCCTTTCCTACCTCCATTAGAATATTCTTCTTGGGATTCTCCTACTTTCATATCCTAGGATTCAACTTTAGATGTAGTTTACAACATTTTTCTTTTGTGTGATCATTAATGTTTCAATGGTCACAATGATTATTATGGTCCTTACAGACATTTGTGGTGGCATTAGTATTATTATTTTTTCCTTTTCCTTTCTTCTTATTTTCCTTATTCGAAGCTCCATGTTGATATGTTTTCTTTGAACCATTTGGTTTCCCCTTCTTCTTCTCAAATTCAATGTATTAGACTTATACACAAGCTTCATCTATGGTCTTGGGATTAAACAGCATAACTTTCCTTCTTATGTGACTATGAAGATCCCCTGGGTACTTGATGACCACATATGGGTCCCAAGGATTTATTCCCAAATGGATGGATTGCTTTCAAAACTCTATATAGTACTCTTGTACAATCTATCCTTTCCTCTACCAGTAATAGTTCCATTGAATCCTTTGATCCCCTTCACATCCGATAGCATAAAACTATGACTTGTTGAGGTCTTTGAATACCTCCCACTTAGTTATTGGTGGGTATCCACCTAGCCTAATCACCTTTATGTGGCTCTCCCACTAATTCTTTGCATGGCCTTCTAGCTCAGTCTAGCAAAATTTATTTTTTGCTCCTTATGTACATTATGCACACTGAAATAAATTTCTAATTGTTTCAACAAGTGATTCAATTTAAGTGCATCAACCTTACCTTCATATGGATTGATATGGAACTTTCCTTCCAATTTAAATAAGTGTTGATAAGACTAGTTACTGGAGTCGCCTTTTTTTGGGTTTTAATTCTTCCTTATCTTCCCTCTACTCCTCATGATTTTATGGCTTCTCTCAAGATTTGGGATTCTTCAAAAATGGGTCAATATTCTTCTCAAGAGAAGCCATGATTATGACAATGATACTAGAAATATTAACCACCTAAGATTCAAACCTTGGTAATATCCTTTCATCTTCATCAATGGGTCTTTCTTGGTGCTCTTTGTTCATTTATATAGATTATTGTTGCTTATTAACCCTTCTTGTAGAAATCTTGGGATCAATACGACACAACTCTCCTACATATTTGTATTTCTTGAGTCGATTAAGAATATACCATGCCTCAAACAACAGAACTCCCAAATAAACCCGCTTCGGTGCCAATATGATCTATAAATTGTTTGAAAATTCCAATGGTTGACTCACCAAAATAGATCTCAACTTAAAATGACTACAATGAGCCTATGCTTGATTGTGTAACTATATTTTTGTATTTCTTAACAACTTAATAGAAATAAAAAACTTTCCATTTGGATTCTTTAACTACTACAACATATGAAATAGACTATAATAGCAAGACACAAATACTTATCCTAGAAACCCATACGGGAAAAACAACATCCAATGAAGGACTATGCCTTCCATCTTCTTATATTATCGATATTACAATACAAAATACTAAGATTTCAAACCTTACTATGAAGCTATAAGAAACCATGGTCTACTACAATCCTCTATAATATGTTTTGTCTATTTTCTCTGTTAGCACCTCCTCCACACTCTTTCTCATACCATGGGATAATTGAGGCTAATGAAAAAATGAACCCTCTTCCCTCTACGAGGTTTTTTATAGCTATAATTAGGGTTAGGGTTAGGTTTAGGGTTTCAAAACCATCTTGAAACCTCCATGATGCTTCTAGAAGTCTCTATTGGATTACCCCAAGTTACTAACTCCTCATATTGGAATTATAGTGAGTTGACATGCTTACCACTTGGACATGTGGGCAATATTTGGATCATTACCTTATTGAGGCCCAAAATTTCTCATACGAACTCCATTTTAGGCACATGATAGCTTGATGGAAAGGTCTTGATGAGAAGAATAAATATTTTCAAGACTTAAAAAATCCTATGGCAACTCTAAGCTACTACAGGGAAAAAAAAAAATATTTAGGGCCTCAAAACCCATCAAAAGTTAATGACCCAAATTTGATAAAATAAGCATTATCTCTGAGACATCCAAAATTCTAATATCACCCATGTAGAGCATCAATAGATTCATATGGTACCTACATATATCCTTTTTGGACCATATTCTATAAGTAATTATTGTGTAACTCATCTATGTTATCTATTCTAAAGTCATGCTCCACATTCACATCTTACGTACATTGTATCTTGGTTTATTCTATTATTTTAGGGATTTGGTCCATATAAATTGGTATCAAAGTGGATGATATTTGGGTTTGGCTCCTCAAATGAACTATCTTTTCATTTTCATCTTCCCTTTTACTTAGAATATTGGATTGGATAGAGACTTGTGGGGTTGAAAAGAGGAAAAAGTGAATTGTCTCTGACCAAAATTTTACAATCTAATTGATACACTATATTTTCATAATTGAAGGCTATACAGGTTGTTAGCACTCTTTAAATTCATTTGGCTGAGAAAATGAATGATAGAGGTAACCTTTAGACCAACTTTAAGACCACAAACTATCCTTTTCGACCTAGAGAGGGCTCTCTCTGAGACTTAGTCTCTAACAGATAATGGCTTTGAATTGTTGGCAAGGTTTATTGTGTTTGTGCAGTGTTTCTGGCTTTGTTTGCAAGGGAATACAAAACCTTGGGCCATGGATTCAAATTCCAAAAAGTGAGAGAAATAAATGACTTGGTAACTAAAACTTGAGAGGATAAAGGCTAAGCAGGAAATGGTCTTTCAGTTCAATGTCGTTGTCTGTGGCGAGAGAAAAATACATAAATCAACTTAGAGCACCATTGGAGATGAATTCTAAATTACTTAGAATAAAACACGGGAGATTAAATGGCAAATTCTGAAGCACGGCGCGATGAATTCTAGACTTATTAAACATTCTTATTTAAACAGAATACAGACATGGATATATAGAAAACAGGAAACACGTACATAAGAGAGATCACAATGCATCAAACCACCACTATTAGAATATTTTCATCAAAGTCTCAAGACCTTCACATTATATTTCAATCGGGTTCGAAAGTTACATTCAACAGTCACTATATACACTACTTTGCTAACCAACCTGGCTTACATTGAAAAGATGCAATATATAGAAAAAGATGTGCCTCTTGGGTTGTCATGCCCCCAACTACTACTCCTAGAATTTCAGCTCTAGTTATCCTCTTCCAGATGATATTTCGAATAGCACTTACTAAGAATAGAAACTCGACTGTACCCAATCATGTCATAACTGACGGCTTTACCATGATCGTTCGATCATCAACAAGATTCCATCATTGAGAAGTGATGTGTCAGATTTCTCCTTTGAAGGGCCACCCGAATGATCGAGCACTTTGTCAGACTTCTTCCACCCAGTGTAATGGGCTTTGATTGATGTCGTGCGATCATTGGTTGTGGTATGCATGAGACGGGTTGGTATAACGGGTGACTGTGGATTGTCACTCGTGTTTTCCAGATGGTAACGACGGTCAGGGGACCACGCATCTCCTTCAAAATCTGTTGTGTGTTCTACCTACACTTGTCCTTCTCGACAGATGAGTTTTCAACATATGTGCAACGTATATCCACCGCACGGATACCCATCAGATTCCTTACTTCCCGGCAAGAAGCAGGACACGGGGAGAGAGGAATTTTGCACCACATTCAAAAAGACAAAAATGGGGTCGGTCAATTATGTTTATGGCCTTATATGCAGTCTTGATTTCTAAGAATTTTCCTTAAGGACCAATTGCGCCTTTTCAGATTCTTTACCCGTCTTCGCAAGACCCTGTTCCCCTTCAGCTTCGCTTGAGCACTGGCTAGAGCTGCGTGGACATTTTCCATGGTCGGTCCACATTCCTTGAAATGCTCCGTGATTTTATCCTCTTGCATTCTTTGTTCCTTGCGCAGCTGGATGATCGTGTCTTGCACTTCTCTGAGCTGTCTCTTGAGCCAATTCGCATTCCCTACTCGGCTCTGCGATGATGATGTCTCGACAGTCCTTTCTGCTAACTGCTTTCTCAATTCCCTATTCTCCTAGTACAACTCAGAAATAATGAGTTGTTCTTGCTTTAGCTATTGTGACAGCTCCTGAACATCCATGCTTTCAGTGCACGGCCTTCTCCGTCTATCACAGATTTCCCGGCTTGAACCCTTGATAGGTTCTAGTCAAATAGCACACATGAGTAACTTCTCAGCAATCGATTGGGCACATGGTTCATTTGGATCTTGGGCCTCCCCATGCTCATTGTTTGTCCTTGGCCTGCCTCTTTTCCAGGGTATTGGTTGTTGGGGAGACGAGAGTTCCACTATCTTTCCTTTTCCTGCAGCCCCTTCTATTCATGCCTTCACGTTGTGAGATGTTGTTTCTCTCTTGGGTAGAGGGGGGTCTCCTTTGGGGTCCCTGGGGATGTCAGCTGAAAACAAAAATGAATCTCGATCCTTTCCCAGTCACCTCAATTCCTCAACTATCAAAAATTTGATTAGTGAGATATGGGATAAGTTCTTCTTTGGTTGGTTTTCTTCGGCTTGGACGATGTCCGCCATTCCTCCTAGACTTTGGTGCAAGAAGAAAGGTAAGTTCAATGGCCTCTTACATGTGAAATGCATGAACAGTCTGATGTGATGTGGGTATATTTTGTCAGACCTTCTTTCACAGGTGAAATACTTTCTAATCACCTTTAGGATTTTCTGAAAAGGCTCTCGTAGATACCGACTTGGAACACTCATTCTGATTTTCTCGTTCAGGCAGTTTGGTTTGATAAATTCTTCATAGCATAGCACATCCAAATACATGCCCTTAGACCACCTCTCACCGCACGGAGGGATCTCCGTTGCGTCTGACAAATTTTCCTCCTTCACCCAGAATGTGATTCCTGCAATAACCATGCGGAACCCATTAAATCTGAGTGCGAATTTTTCTGCAAGTTTCACAAAGTATCCTTGGATTTTATCGCAATAGTGCATACATCTGACCTATTCGAAAGATGACCTGACATTTGGATCTTTGTTGATCAATGCCAAGTCTTGAGGCTCGAGCCTCACAGTTCTACCACTTCGCGTCCTCTTCCTTACATTTTGGGATGTCGTCATGGTGCAATGTGTGTTTGTTCTGCGTGCACGGTAGTGAAAGATGACACCCCCTTCGCTTGGCAAATCGATAATGATATTCTTAGCCCAGAACCGTCGTAGGGGCAGTAGCGTAACTTTGCACGATACGCGAAAATGACTTTAGGAATTCACTACGTGGCCCCCAAGCGCCATGAATACTCTCGATGTGGGAACCGGTCGACAATGTGACAATGATGATGATAGGCTTGTCGCAATAGGGGAGCACAACAGAAATTTTGGGGGTGACAAAAACTCTGAGGATGAAAGGATGATCATGAGAGGAATTTTTGCCCGACAGACTAGCTTGTGACCAATTCCGACAGGTTCCGAACCATGATTTAAGACAAAAAAAATGTGGCAATATTGAATGACCAGGTTTGCGACATAGTTGATGGAAATCATCTTTCTCATAGCGAGAAAACTCAGGGATTGCAAGAAAAATTTCGAACGACGCATAAACTCAGATGGTAAAAGAGATACATGTAGAATGACTAGAATTTATAACTGAATGGGTGAGGGATGGAATCATGACAGAGGACATTGAATCCATGGTAACGAGAATTTTTTAAGCAGGTTGAAGATTTGCACAGCACACTCGCGCGACGGGTACACTTTGGAGTGTGTAAAGTATAGATGATAAGAGCTGAAGAGTATACGTGATATGCGCGTCGTGATTTCTTATCCTTTCTAACTTAATAATGAGGTAATGATGGTCGTTATATATTCCGACATGACCCTTACTCTAACAACTTGCCTCGACCTTTGGCACGTAAAATCCCTCTTTCTGAAAAGACTCGACCTTTTGGGAAAAGACCTTTACAATTTACACATGTTTGATTATGATGCCCTTTCCTGACTCCAAGGGCCAGACTGACCACTTGCTAACTTCGACCCATTCTTTGTTCAATACCTGACCTCACACACTTTGACACATGGACCATGACTCATCTTGGACTGACTCTAACTGAAAAAATGACGGTGCTAACAGCTGGCTCCAACGGGGATGCTATCCTCGCGGTGAGGTGGAAAAGAAAAGCAGACCAGGTGCCTGACCATTGGGCTTTATTTGATTTGTAGAATCTAAAACAACGGAAAAGACTCACCCTAGACCATATTGACATAGTCACGACTAGACTCAGCATAAACTTAGGGCCTTTGCTCCGGGCTTCAATTTTTTGCTGACATACTGACTCAAAACGCCTTTTTTGAAAACATAAAAAATGGCTATTTACAATGACATGAAAACCTAAACAGACCATACTAAACCAGATAGTGTTTAAGGAACCTGCCATTTACAGGGCCCCCACCAATGAGTTCTCGATTAATGACTTGTAGCAAATATGTGTTGTTCCCGTGATACACAACAATCTTGAATGGCGACATCCAAAGATGATAGAATTTTCCATGCTTCCCTTTGTCTTCATTCCTTGCGTCCCACTTCAGCACCAGATCATTCACATTGAAATATTCCTGCTTAGAGTGCTTGTAGAAAATTTTCTTCATCATGTCATGGTGAAGCTGTGATCGGTCGAAAACCTGCTCCCTCATCTCTTGCATGTGAGCCAATTTATTTATCCTCCTCTGAGCGTCGTTTGGTTCAGCCTCTTGCTCTTGCAGCAACTTCCTAACGGGCAATCCCAGCGAGGTGGGGAAAAATTCCTCTACGCCATATACAATTTGGAATGGTGATGTGGAGATGGACTTTTTGGTAGTGATTTTTTCATCCCATAGCACGTAGATAAGCTTCTTGTTCTAGGCCTTCTTGTTGTCCTACAGGAGCCTTTTAATAATCTTGGTTAAGATTTTGTTGGATGATTCTGCCAATCCATTACCCTATGGGTAATAAGTCGCAGAATGTCTCAGGGTTATGTTGTAATCATTACAAAACTTCTCCATCTTCTTGGACTTGAATGTTGTTGCATTATTCTTGATGATCTTGACAGGGCACCCGAACCTAGACAAGATATTGGTCTCCAGAAATTGAATGATAACTGTGTCGATAGCTTGCCTTGTAGGGACCGCTTCGATCCATTTTGTGAAGTATTTTGTGACCGTTACTATCCATCTATGTTGCATCGAGGATGGCAGATGGATTTATCCTATAAATTCTAGACCCCATTGCATGAACGGTGCTTCGACAGAGATAGGTTTCAACGGCAGAGGTTGCATATTTCTCTTTCCATCGAATATCTGGCATTCGTGGAAACTAGAAACTTCCCTGTATACATATATGAAAATACTTGGCCAATAATAGTCTGCCCTCAAGATTTTATGCACAGTGGTTTTTCGGTAATGATTCCCCCCACAGTCCCCTTTGTGGAACTCCCTGATAGCTCATTTTGTGTCTTCTTCTAGCAAACAATTTAGCAAGATCCCTCCTTAATCTTTCCAATACAGAGAGTTATCTAGGATGCAAAACTTAGCAGCCTTCAACTTTAAAAACCTTGCCTTGGTTTTTCTTAACCTTTGAGGGGCTTGCAAATTTCTCAACACATAAATGATATCAGTGTACCAAGGTGAATCGATGAATTTTTGAGATACCTGCAAGATTGCTTCTTCTTGAGGGTTCTCCAACAGATCAGCAATGAAGTTTATTCCCAAAACATCACAGTTCGAATGCGCCATCAATTTTGCGAGCCCCTGACCCTTAATTGTCTTTGTGGGCTTGATTTCAAGGTCATATTTCAGCATGAGTACGATCCATTTACCTCTTCTCCCCTCAGGGTCAGGCTAAGTCAGGATATCCTTGACAGAATTGCTAGGCATGTAAGCAATGATGCGGGAATGTAGTATATAAGTCATGAATTCCTTGAGGGATTTCAACAAGGCATATGCTTATTTTTCCATGATATCATACTTCAGTGGGGAGTCTCTCAATGTCCTGCTGAAATAGGCTATAGTCTTTTCGAAATGATGCTCGTCCTTTTGCAATAGTACACCAACGATGGTGTGCTCCGAGGTGAAGGAGAATAAGATAAAATCATTTTTTAAATTTGGGATGGATAACACGATATCTTTGGTCAGCACCACCTTGATGTCTTCAAACGATTTCCTGGATTCGGGGGTCCATTTTGTCTCATTACCTTTTCTGAGCATACTCATGATGTTCTTTATAATTTCAGCTAGATATGGAATGAACCTCCTAGGAAAATTCACCTTTCACAGGAAGGACTGCACATGTTTCTTGCTCCGAGGAGTGCTGATCTTTAGAATCCCTTCCACCCTGACGGGGTCTATATTTATGCATTCCTTTGAGATGACGTGCCCCGACAGTTTTCTTTCTTGCATTCCGAAATTTGATTTTTTTCGGATTTAAAGATATGTCAAACTTTCTGCATTTATGGAAGACCTTCTTTAGATGCTCAAGACGTTGTTCGTCAGAGTTAGAAAATACTGTCATGTCGTCTAGGTAGATCACGATAAACTTGTATTTCTCCTCAGCAAATGTTATATCCATAGCCCTTTGGAAAGTAGCTCCAGTGTTCATAAGACCAGAAGGCATCTTTGCATACATGAACATACCCTGTGGTGTCATAAAGCTTGTCTTTTCCCGGTCGTCTGGGTGTACCATGATCTGATTGTAACCGAAAAAACCATCCAGCATCGACATTTTCTGGGATCCAACTACCTTCTGCAGGATGTAGTCCATATTAGGAAGTGAGTAGTTTTCTTTGAGGGATACTTTGTTCAGGTTTTGAAAATCCACGAATAACCTTATTTCGTCACTCTTCTTCCTTACAGGCACAAGGTTGGCCACCCATTTTTAAAATCTCAAAGAAACAATAATTTTGGCATCAAATAGTTTCTTTACCTCTTTTTCAATCAGCGGTAGCAGCAGGGGATTGATCTGTCTTATATTTTTCTTGAAAGGTTTTTTATCCTCTTTGATAGGAATGACGTGTTGAATCACTCTATTGTCATAGACTTTCAAGTCTTTATAACTCCACTCAAAAACTTCAGGAAAATATTTCATGAGGTTGATATATCTCTGCTTGATCTTTGGACTGAGTTTCTTTGAAAATTTGATTATCTTTGGATTCTCTTGGGTCTCGATGTTTCAATCCTTGACATCTTCATCATTCACAATGATCTTGGGATTTATGGCTACATCGTTTTCATCAAACATCTTTTCTAATGGAACCAATCCTTTGGGGATGATATTTTTTTTTAGTTGCACTATATCCCTTCCAGCTATCTGGTTCTGAAAGTGGTTGTCATCACTGCGTGCAACTGCGCCTTCATCTTCTTCGCAACAGCACTCATCGTCGATGTTTACATTAGTTAACTCGTCACTCATTTGGAGGAACCTCTCCACCTGTTTGTCATCTTCAAACACCTGCCAATACTTAATATTATCGAATACTGTGGGCCTATGTTTGACTTCAATCTCATACTTCCTGTTGGGAAAAATTGGAATTTTAAACACTGAAGTTCAGGTGGCAAGGGAATCCGCAATTTGATTTTTCCCCCTTGGGATCACTAAAAAAATATACTCTAAGAACTCTTTGAGGAGGTCCAGCACTAGATTCTTATATGCTCTCAGTCTGGGGTGCTTGGACTTGTATATACCCTTTACTTGATTTATGATGAAATCAGAGTCTCTGTGCACCGTTATCTTCTTAGCACCCAATTGTTTCAAAGTTCTCATACCCAAAATTAGTGCCTCATACTCAGCCATGTTATTTGTACAATCAAAGGCGAGCTTGTAAGAGAAAAGTTTGGAGCCCACCTTGGGAGGATTTATCCATACACCTTCTCCAGCTCCTTTGTTGCTGATAGATTTGTTGAAGCTCATATTCCACATTTTGTTCTTCACATGGTTTCTCTGATTTACGCACTCTTCTTCTCAACGTGTGGCCTTATCTTCAAAAATCATGACAGTTGTCGGCTCCTCCCTTTCAAAACTTAAGTCATTGTAAAAAATAGAGGAGTTGATCTCGGTGTCGACAGAATAGACAGGATGATTGTTTAGTTGGGTCTTGCTACTCACCATGTACTTGAGTAGCACCTTTCTATACAGTCTTCTTTCTTGGTTGAAAACAGGGATGGTGGCATAAGACATATCCATCTGCACGGTTCCCTTTAATTAGGTAGCGCATGATCTAGATAACAACATGCCGAATTTTGGGGGGATGTCGACCACTACCACATCCATGACCAGATTCTTCAACGGAGTTTGAGATAATGACACAACCAAATCTTTGATTAGACCCAACATTTCACTTTTCTTGAGTCAAAAGAGAAAATATCCTTATAGGGCCTAGTCATGTCCAAGCCTAACTTTTCCATGACCACCTTTGGCATGAGATTTTGCGACGCACCCGAATCCAGCATGGAATTATTCAAAGTCATGTCATGTATTTTGAGGCTGACATAGAAAGGGGGAATGTCCTCAATATCGCCAGTTTCTTCTAAGCGCGAACTAGATAAAATGGCAGGGTGGTCATCCTGGACATTCAGGGTATCGGGAGCCTCTCCCATCTTCAACATTTTAATTATTTGATCCTAATACTCTCCCTTCTTGAGAGCTCATTAAAAGGAATAGAGATTTTAATTTTGGCTATTTCATTCTCAAAGTTAAAGGGGGGAGGAGCTTTATCTACCTCTTTGAGGATCGTCTCCTTACTCACCTCTGGCGCTTTCTTTAAATCCTCCTCCTTTGATATTCCCTTCTCCTTTGCATCCATTGTTGGATTCTCTCTCTTTGGTTGGCTTGCGGAAGGAGTGTTCTCTTGAGGTTCTTTTGTGGGATTCATCTGTTGAGGCTTTGCAGACGTATTTATGCTCCTGAGGTTGTATTGCTTTTGAAATTGCATGATTACATTGTGATATACTTTATTGAACTCATTTGTTTCTGAAGACAGCGTGTCCTCAGTCTCCAGCATAATACCATCATTTGCGTCCATGAATTGATCATGTTCTCCCTTTTTCAAGAACATGTGTGTATCTGTGTCATCGCAACAATGCATCTGGTCTTGGATCATCTGATCAAAATCTTCATTCATGTAATTGTTTTGGAATGGAGGCCTTATTTTTTGATCACCCTGCTCTCTCTGGTCCCTCTGCCTCATCTGCAGGATCAAAGCCCTTCTAAATTTTTTATTCCTAGGTTGGAAATAATTTTTCTTCTAGGCGGCGGGCTTGTTCTCCATGGACATTCTTTCCATCAGCTTCTCCATAGTCTTCATCAATAAGTCTAACTTTTCATCTAACGATCGACACGTAGAGGGTTACACGTCTCCTTGGGTTTTATTTCCATTTATGTTGAAGTTTTGTTTGATCTTTCCCGATGCCATCATATTTACTTTGACTTCAATTGCGTCACTCATCATAGTGCCTAAAGTAGTATATATTCTTTCTCTCAACAGCAAGGTGAAATTGTTGTCAAAGGAATCGGCGTATCGAAGTTGCACAGCTTCGGGAGGTAGATGGACTTCTGTGGGGCTTGAGTTGTAGACCTTCATGAATCGGGTTGAGAACTCTTGCACCGTTTCCTCTTGTGCTCTCTTCATATTGTTGTATTGCGTTAGTAGTTGCAGAGGATTCTTTTTGTCTCCCCATTTGTCAAGGAACGATGTTTCAAACACTTTGAAATCGAGGATGCTCCTTGCTCGAAGGGCCTTAAACCACTTCCTAGCCTCCTCTGAAAGACTTTGCACGAACAATCTCATTTTCACATCCTCATGATCGACCTCTTCTAGGTCAACAAAATCATTGAACCAATCCAAGTGTTTTTGGGCAGAGGCGTTTCCTTTGACATCATATAGCTTAATCCTCTAATTATAGTTCTAGGGAAAATCATGCAATTGGGATGGTGGGAAAGAAGGGTGAATCTGGCAGCCATTACTCTAGGAGGGTTTGGAACTGGAGGAATTCTCTAAGTGGGGATTACAGCAGCTCATGGGATTTTGTTTGGTATCAAAGATTGAAACCTCTTCTCATCGAAGACTATCTCATCCAAGCAAGTTTCTGATTTAGACCTGAACAAGGTTTGTTTGAATAGTCTATCGAAATCAAGGTCGTCGATGCTTTGTACACTGTCCTTGGGTAAGGATAGGTTTCTGTCTAGGTAATAGAACGGGTCTGAAACCTCTTCCTTTGCCCTGCGCAGAAGTTTTTCGGGATCAGACACGGGTGCTACAGGGTTAGGATCAGGATTGGCTTTGGTATAAACTATCTTTGGAGCCAGGATTTCTGATTCATACTACTCTATTATACTTTTATCATTCACTGGATTTTCCAGGGTAAAGGTTTCAACCAATATAAATGCTTGGCCCACTGTTACCCTCAAGGGTCAAAACTATAGTTTTAGTCGTTCTCCTAGGAAAACTTTTATTCAATTTTTTCCCCAACAACGGCGCCAAAATATTAGCACTCTGTAAATTCATTTGGCTGATAAAATGAATGAAAGAGGTAACCTACAGACCAACTTTAAGACCGGAAACTAGCCTTTCCGACCTAGAGATGGATCTCTCTAACACTTAGTCCCTAACAGATAATGGATTTGAATTGTTGGCTAGGTTTATTGCGTTTGTGCAGTGTTTCTGGTTATGTTGGCAAGGGAATACAGAACCTTGGGCCATGGAGTAAAATTCCATAAAGAAATAGAAATAAATGACTTGTTAACTAAAACTTGAGAGGATAATGGCTAAGTAGACAATGGTGTTTCATTTCAAAGTCGTTGTGTGTGGCGAGATAAAAATACATAAAGCAACTCAAAGCACCATTGGAGATGAATTCTAATTACTTAGAAGAAAACATAGGAGTTTAAATGGTGAATTCTAAAGCACCGCGCGATGAATTCTAGACTTACTAAATGTTCTGATTTCAACAAAATACAGACATGGATATACAGAAAAGAGGAAACACATACAAAAAAGAGATCACAATACATCAAACCACCACCATTAGAATATTTTCATCAAAGTCTCAAGACCTTTGCATTATATTTCAATCGGGTTTGAAAGTTACATTCAATAGTCACAGTCTACACTACTTTCCCAACCAACTTGGCTTACATTGAAAAGATGCAATATATAGAAAAAGATGTGCCTCTTAGGTTGCCATGCCCCCAACTACTACTCCTAGAATTTTGGCTCTAGTTATTCTCTGCCAGATGATCTTTTGAATGGAACTTACTAAGAATTGAAACTCGATTGTACCCAACCATGTCATAACCAACATATTTACCATGATCGTCCAGTCATCAACAAGATTCCATCATTGAGAAGTGATGTGTCGACTTTCTCCTTTGAAGGGCCATCCGAATGATCGAGCACTTTGTCAGACTTCTGCCACCCAGTGTAATGGGATTTGATTGATATTGCGTGGTCAATGGTTGTGGGATGCATTGGACGGTTTGGTATGGCATGTGAATGTGGATTGTCACTCATGTTTTCCATATGGCAACGATGGTCAGGGGACCACGCGTCTCCTTCAAAACCTGTTGTGTGTTCTGCCTACACTTGTCCTTCTCGACAGGTGATTTTTTAACATCTGTGCGACGTATATCCATTGTGTGGATATGATCTAGGTGGATATTGGTGGCCACCCACCTATTCCACTTGGAACCCCACCATTGTTTCTTTCAATTTTTCAGTTTCCGCACAGTTTACTATTTTTAGCAGTTTTTCGGGTCCTGAACTTCTAGAGCCGTTTTGAGGCCTTAAATGATGTTTTTTTGGGAAACTGGGGAGCAACATGGATCGCATATCAATGTTGCTCACCCAAAAGTTTTACTCCTCGGATAGATATTTCCAATGACGTATGGAACGCGTCAAACGGAGATCGTATGCCAAAGTTACGTCCCCGGGAAGTTGATGTACCAACTTACCTAAACGGGGCCCATAGTCTTGATGTTTCATCTCCTAGGGTTAGGTCTTTGAAAGTTTAGGGTTTTCCATTATTTCTCAATAATAATAGGTCTTCGAGCCTCATTGTAACATAGTTCAGAGGCCAGTAGCCACCACATCTCTTCTCAAAGATAAGCTACCAGCACCCTAGCTAGTTTATTTCCATTCTATCTGTAAGCATATTTCAGTCATTTGTTATTAATTAAATGAAGTCTTATTTCCGTTGCATCTCTGCGTTTATGTGCATTTATGTATTTCATTGTGTTCCTACATAAATCTGGATCAGTGGTATCAGAGCAGTCTCCTCATTCTTGATCCTTCTTTGCATGTCCCCAACGAGGTCGAGGTATAAGGAGTTGGGGATCAATCTGGTTGAACCTTTGTAAGATCAGCCTCGCAAACCCCGATGACCGCCCATGGGGGAAGAAAATAAATATGAGGGAGTAGGAAATCCTATCAAAATGTTGCTCAAGGTGGCCCTCAAGAAACAAAGGAACGCGATGATGGACAACTTTTCCCAAATTCTTCAACGGATTCCCACTAGCGGCGCATCGACATCCAACAGCCACTCTGGAGGCGCCACTCCTTTTAAGGTACAAGTAAACTTTGACATTCCCATATTTGAGGGCCAAATAGATGCAAATGTCATAGATAGATGGTTGAATCTGTTAGAAGGATATTTCTCAGTTCATGACTTTTCCAGCCCAGAAAGGATTATTTTCGCACTCCTCAAAGCCACCCCCCATGTCAAGGACTGGTGGGAAACCTACTCAGAGAAACAAGGCGAGGGGGAACCCTCTCTATTCTCAGCTGCACCCACTTGGAATTCTTTCCAAGACACCATCAAGGAACAATATAATTCCTTGGGGAGCTATGAGGACAAATACATACAATGGACTACGTCGCGGCAGCAAAGGGACCAAGATGTGCATGAGATGGTGAATTTGTTCCATACCCTATGAAAAAAGTTGGGTATCAAATATTTAGAGAAACATTTGGTGTTAAAGTGCCGTAGTTGTCTGCACAAATACATTCAGGAGGAAATGGAGTTCCTCGACATCTCCTCACTTGGTGTGGCATACTGATATGCTGCCAAGATGGAGTAGAAGTTCAAACAGAAGAAGCGAGACTTTGGGTCTGTGAATCAGAAGCAAGGGAAAGGTACCCCCAAATAGCAGAACAAAGGACCAAGCCAAGGCGGGGCGGCCCAGGAAAACCCACGGAAGCCACAATCAAATAACAACACCATGAATCCAAGAAAGGACAAAGGGAAGTGGTGTGAGTTCCATAAGAGCTCCACTCACAACACAAGTGAGTGTCGGGCCAAGCAGTCACTAGTAGTCGAGTTGAAGGCTTTTGAATCGGATGCATGCTCCGACTCTGAATCAGAACCTGACAAGGGGAATGACTGGGGGAAGTAGATTATCGATGCGGAGCCCAACACCACGATTGCCACCATGAAGATCTAGAAGGAGAAACCAGAATATCCAGATGAGGTGGAGTGTCTCTTCCATTCCAAAATATGGGTAAAGGGTTCCCCATTGCAGTTCATTGTCGACAGCGGGAGCCAGAAGAACCTCATCTCGATAGAGGTCGTGAAGTGGCTGGGCTTGCTAACCCCCGCACACCCACAACCATACACCATAGGGTGGTTGCATGAAGGACAACACCTCCGCATCAGCCAACAATGTCGCCTTCCCTATAGCATCAAGCCCTTCACGGATGAGGTATTATGTGACATTGCTCCTCTTG
>SNQJ01S0135990.1:0-12521 GCA_010110895.2 Picea sitchensis
CTCCATCAAAGTATTCCTAAGCTCTAGATTTGTATATAATCTCATTTTACCACAACCCTGCGAGGTTTTATACCCTTTAACTATTTGAGGCTTCTAAGGATGGACATAGACTGAGAAGCATGTTGTTGATGAGGGGAAAGTTGTAATACACCGGTTTTAATCCTTGAATTGGTAATGTGTGTGTGAGAGAGAGAGATGAAAGGATAAGGGGAAAATGATCTAATATGTAAATATTGTACATTGAAGGATAATAACAAAAATACATCATCGATTGTAGACGGATAATGAGAAAAACATGGGCGTCTATGATTCCACAAGAGAGGAAAGGGGGCTTAGGGGGCTAAAAAGGGACCAAAAGAGGAATAATATTATTTTATTCTAAGCCTAAGTGATTTACCTCATGTTATCCTAAGTAATATCAATCTTGGGATGAGTTTCCAAGTGAGCTACATGGGCTTCTTAGGAAGACACGTGGTAAGTTGTTAGCATTCAAATATATTCCATGAATTTTGGTTATGCAAGGGAGAATTGCCACTCATTATTCTGAGGAGAATGTCTAAAAGGCTAGGTTTCCACACTATGAATGTAACATAATGTTAGGCATGGTTGTTATGAAAACCATGAAGAAATTATGCCCGTGTGCATGAGAAATTATTGCCATTGATAAAAATTAGTGACAACTAAGAATCCTTGGAGTCCCTAACTGATCCGACATCTTTTCATCGATGTGACTTATTAAAGAATTGTATTAAATGAGCATAAAATGAAGTGCACCATAAAGAAGGAAAAACTCAATAGTGAAGAGACATATGCATCAGATCTGATCACAAAAATTTGATAACGGAGTTCGTCCCTAGTGGACTACGTCTCCGGGTCCTGCTCTCAAATGGGTAGGCCTTTTTATTAACTCATCAAAATAATTTGGCAAAATACATAAGTATACCTCATTCTGGAGTTAAGTTACAGAATCTTTGCTTAGATCAGAAAACAAACAACACCACTGAGTTCATGGCGTTGAATTACCCAAACATGATTGTCTCCATGCCTCGATCTAAGTCTGGCACTTTCAGGCCCATGAGAAATTTTGTCTTGGTTTCCATGCCTGCACCTGCAATAAATTCATGGGAAAATGGCTTATTTTATGTCCCTCGTTCATACGGTCACGCACCCCTGGTTTGACCCCCGTCCACTCGCGAAAACCAATTTTTAAATAATAATTGGGGGCGGATTAAACAATGGGGGCATTAGCCCAAACAGTTGGCAGAGTTAATGTTAAGGCGTTTGTTTTTTGGGGAGGTCCCAGGGTCGAACCCACGGACCTCCCATTTTGGGCACTATGCTGTAACGATATGATATGTGGTTGTAACCCCCGCTAACTTTGGAGTGTGGTTTGATATGGCGGATCCCACCAGATCTGGCAGCGAACTACCCAACCTTTTTGGCAGATTGTGTTATATTTGGTGGACTGGGGGTTGGCGTCAACCAACCTCTTTCTAATTTTGAATTTCAGTTGTTGTGTGTCCTTGGGCATTTTCCCCCTGCCACGTGGCAGCCCATGACTGGGCCACGTGGCGGCTTTTCATTGGCCCACGTCACTATATTGCACGGACCTACCACGTCATATTTTCCACATCAACCTATCGGGTGGATGTACGGTATACCACGTGGCTATACAGACTACCACATGGTACTTTCCCATTGGTCCACAAATTGACCAGAAAAGTGCAAAATCAAGTGACACGTGGCAACCTCTGGTGTTGCCACGTCATCATGCTGACATCAACATGACATGTGTCATCATCTGCATTTTCCACATAACCTGTATGGATGTTGATGTCATCTGTACTGATGTTGACGTCAACAGTACGAATGTTGACTCATCCCGGTTGTCTGGGCTAGGTTGACCGAAACTTTGACCGCAAATATCTTTTGATCCGTAACTCTGTTTGATGAGTCGTTTACGCCATTGGAAATATTGTGATGCGCTCTTCGCGATGATGCCGACTTCACTGAGTTTTGAGGAATTTTATTTTTTTTCCCTTTCTCTGTCTGTTGAGGCCATTCTGAGCTTCTTGAGGTGCTTCTGTGAATTCTAAGTTATCCTTAGACTTCTTTGGATCCTTTTTGGATCACGCCTTCCCACTAAGAGTTTTTTGGACCACCAAAATCTTTCATCAATCAACATATAAGTGAGGGAAGAGTTCTCTCACCTTGTCTTTCTCAATCCACTTTGCCTTGTTTCGATGTGTGCCCTTTAAGCCCACACAAAGATAATCAACATCACCCCTGCGTGAAGTCCTCGTCCTTCTATCCAGGATGATATCTTCCTTAAACTTGTCCAAGTACTCAGGAGAAAACTCATCAACTAAAGGTATCGAAACTTCCTCACCATGATCCATGATCATGGGAGGCTCAAAAAATTTCATGTTTTCCACGTTTACAACTGAGTAAATCTGCATGTATGGTGGAATATCTAAATGAAAAACATTGGTACCGCTTTTCTCCAAAATAGTGAAGGGTCCATATCAGATGGGATTGAGTTTCTTGTCTTCACCCTTCAATCTCTCCTTGCGTGTGTGAAGCCATACCTAGTCTCCAACCTGGAACTGATGATCAACCCTATGTTTGTCATGAAGAGTTTTATATTGTGCTTGACTTTTCTCCAAATGTTCCCTTGACTTCTTGGTGTACCTACTGGATCCTCTAAATGAACTTGCAGGCCTTGTCTTTGTTTCTTTCTTCATTGGAATCAGAATCTCTCCCATACATCAAGTCCAAAGGAACCTTAGGTAAATATCCAAAACATGTCTCGAATGGTGAACACTGAGTGGAATAATGTAAGGCTCTATTGTAAGCATGTTGTACATAGGGTATATGTTCATCCCATAACTTGGGATGTTTGTTGCAGTAGCCACGAAGAAAAAGTACCATTGTTCAGTTAACAACCTCTGTTTGTCCTTCGATCTGTGTATGAAAAGAAGTGCTCCTCTTCAACTTGGTGTCCATCATTCTCCACAACCTTGTCCAAAAATATCCAAGGAATCGAGTATGTCAATCCGAAACAATGGATGTGGGTTACCCAAAATGAACCCAAACATACTGAAAGAAGAGATTAGTAGTCTGCTCATAAGTGATCTACTTTTTACATGGCATCAAGATACACCTCTTGTTGAACCTATCCACTACAACATATAAATAGTCATGACCCCTTTTTGACATTGGTAAACCCCCTACAAAATCCATCGAGATAATATCCCATGGATGGGATGGAACAGGGAGTGGTGAGTATAGCCCCAATTTTCTATTAGTGGGCTTACAAGTAGAACACATCACACACCCCTTTACATATTTAGTTACATTTTCTTTCATGTGAGGCCCATAACAAAACCTTTTCAAATGAGCCATAGTTTTTCCCACCCTAAAATTCCCAGACATAAGAGAAGTGTGAGCTTCTTGTATTACATGGACTTGTTCACTTGTAGGATTACAAAGCTTTCTAAGATGGTAGAGTAGTTTTCCCTGTAGACAATAGTTATATTCTACCTGTGCACCATGGGTTATCTTCTCAAATACCTCTTTAAAATATTCATCAACAACATATTGTTCCACATAGCTATCATGAGATAAATAAGCATTCTTCAAAATAATAGACGCAGCAATAGGAGGTCTAGAAATCATATCAGCTACCTTGTTACTTGTACCCTTTTTGTATTTGATTACCAAATGAAACTGTTGAAGAAAACCCATCCACCTGTAATGTCGAGATTGTTGCAGCTTGGTTTGTGCTTGGAGTTATTGTAAGGGCTGGTGATATGTATGTATGATTGTTTACTTCCCTAACAAGTAGTGCTTCCATTTCTTTACACTTTGAACTAATGCATACAACTCTTTATCATATTTAGGATAGTTAACAACAACTTGGTTAAAAGTTTCAGAGTGGTAACAGATAGGCTTACGATATTGCATAAATACTGCACCCATGGCATATCTGGTGGCATCTGTCTCGATCTCGAAAGGCTGTTGAATATTTGACAGTGCTAATACTGGTGTGGTACTGATATTTTCCTTCAAAGTGTCGAAGGCCTTTTGTTGCTTTCCTCCCCACTGAAAAGTGTTCTTCACACTGGTTAAGGCGTGCAAAGGAGCTACAAAAAATGAGAAGTTTGAAATGAATCTCCTCCAGTATTGGACTGCACCTAAGAAGCTGCGTACTTCGGTTACACTTTTGGGCTCAGACCAATTTACAATTACATCAATATTGGAAGGATCAATTTTTAATTGTCCTCCTCCTACAATATGACCTACGTATACAAGTGCAGTATTGCCAAATTCACAATTGGAAAATTTTCCGTACAACTTTTCCCTTTGCAAAGTATCTAATACTTGCTTTACATGCCTTACATGTTCATCCCAAGTCCCACTAAATATAAGAATGCCGTCTAAATATACAATTACAAAATCATCTAGAAATGGCCTGAATACATCATTCATCACACGCATGAAGGTTGTCGTAGCATTACAAAGACCAAACAACATAACTAACCACTCAAACAATCCGTGTTTGGTTTTAAAGGCAGTTTTCCATGCATCCTATTCTGCAACCCTGATTTGATGGTATCCACTGCGTAAATTCAACTTAGTGAAATAAACCTCATTCTTTAATTGATCAAGTAAATCATCTATATAAGGGGGAGGGTATCAATTTTTCACCGTGATTTTGTTTAAGGCTCGATAATCGACACACATTATCCATGTGCCATCCTTCTTTGGCACCATCACGATCGGAGAACCACAAGGAAATGAACTGGGCCCGATGTCCCCTTGATCCAATAAGCCTTGTACCTACTTTTTGATCTTTGTCATATCTACAATTGACATCCTGTACATGCCCACATTAGGAAGAGGAGAATCTTGTTGAATATGTATTTCATGTTGGATTTCCCTCTTAGGAGGTAATCCATCTCGATCTTGAAAAATATCATCACGCTTAGAAACATTATCAATTAATTCTTTCTTATGAGAAGGATCACATCCTTGGAAGGGGTCGGATGTTCCGACATCCTTTTCCCTTATGACCATGAGTACATATCTCTTATTAGTGTTTATGAGTCTCTTCATTTGTCCTGCAGTAACAAGTGTGGTGTTTACCCTCATGCTTTGGGCTCTAAAAATATATTCCACTCCCCCTTTAGTAAGGTGATATTTGTTCTCATGACGAAAGAAGATTGTTTTCCTATCATAAAGATAAGGACTCCCTAGAACTATGCCACATATATCAAGTGATACAACATCCAAATCCACTTCATCAATAAACTTTGAAGCAATAGAAAATTTGACCCTACACTGCTTGGTGACATTAAGTTTTGCTTTATCACATACCCAACCAAGAGGATAAGGCTTTGGATGTGGTTTAGTTTCAAGACCCATATTTTTGACAAATGCTTCAAATATCAAGTTTACTTGGGAACCCAGATCAAATAATGTATCTATCTTAGTGTGCTTAGATACAACCCTTATGTGAAATAATTCATTCCTCTTTCTTTCATCATCATGATATTCATTATTGGAATTTGAACAAGCATGAAGGGAATCTTTACCTTGCACTCCAACCATTGTGATCTTTTCTTCGTCTCCTGAATTAGAACCAAGATCTTGTTGCATTGTATCAATGGTATTTGTCGTCCCCTTTGCATCGAATTGTTTCGGTCTTTTCTCTAGATGTAATTTCCAATAGTGTTCATCATCGTGACCATTCTTCTTGCAATGAGTGCAAGATGGATTTCCTTCTTCCCTCTTTACAGTGGTGTTCTTTTTGTCCTTCCTTTTAATATTTTTAAACTACTTATGTGGGAAATTGGAAGGTTTCTTTGTGGAATCTTCTTGAACATGATTTCCCCTGTTCTCAAGGTGTGTATCTTGCACACAAACTTCGTCAAGACTGGTGGGGTTAAACAATAGTAAAGTATGACGAATATAACTGTGAAGTGCGCTAATATACTTCATTAAAGTTTCATAAGAATCTAAAGGAATGTTTAATGCAAGAGCTTTCTTCCTAAATTCTTCCGTGAAACTTTGTACAGTTTGACCTTTACTCTGTCTTGAAGTTTGTCATTCCATCATTGCTTTATGTAAATAACCCAATGGATAAAATTGCTTCCTTATTGCTAATTTAAATTGCGACCGTGATGAAAGAAGATTACCACACTTACTTATGTCCTAAAGTTTTCTCTCCCACCATATGAGAGAAGTGCCTTCCAACCGAAGAGAGGCCAATTGTACTTTAACTTCCTCTTCATCAATCTATTGAACACAACAATATACTTCAACCTGTCGGATCCAATTATCTAGCTTTTTAGGATTAGCATCTCCATTAAACATAGGTAAAGAAAATTTTACATCAAGCTTTAATAATGGTTTCTTAAAAGAAGTTTTATGTCTAGAATGATGAGAATGCTCAGAGGAAGAAGAGATAGAACTCGATGGTGAAGATGGAGGCTCAGGAGGGTCTCCTCCAGCCTCTTGATTCACTAAAGAATTATCATCTGCTTGTGCTTCCTTTTTCTTCCCTTTTTTCTTCATCCTCTTCTTGTAGTCTCCACACATTTGTTTGACCATTTATGACATGTAATAAAAGACCATATGGAAGTTTTTCTCCTGTTCATCACACTTGTCCTCTTCTACCATTTTCTTCCTTTGGGATGCACGACCAACTTATGGGTTGAAACTCTTATGTGTTCCTTCACCCTGCTTATGCTTGTCCCTAGTAAGCATTCACACTCAACAAATCAAGTCAAAGATGACTTCTCTGATACCAACATGATCCAGGATCTTTTCATCGATGTGACTTATTAAAGAATTGTATTAAATGAGCATAAAATTAAGTGCACCATAAAGAAGGAAAAACTCAATAATGAAGAGACATATGCATCATATCTAAACACAAAAACTTGGTAAAGGAGTTCATCCCTAGTGGACTACGTCTCTGGGTCCTTCTCTCAAATGGGTAGACCGTTTTATTAACTCAACAAAAGAATTTGGAAAAATACATAAGTATACCTCATTCTAGATTTAAGTTGCATAAGCTTTGCTCAGATCAGAAAACAAAAAGCGCCACTGAATTTGTGGCGTCAAATTACCCAAAAATGATTGTCTCCATGCCTCGATCTGAGTCTGGCACTTTTAGGCCCATGAGAAATTTTGTCTTAGTTTATGTGCCTGCACCTGCAATAAATTCATGGGAAAATGTCTCATTTTTCGTTCCCCATCCATACGGTCGCGTGCCCTTGGTCTGACCCCCATCCACTGGCGAAAACCAATTTTTAAATAATAATTGGGGGCGGATTAAACAATGGGGGCGTTAGCTCAAATGATTGGCAGAGTTAATGTTAAGGCGTTTGTTTGTTGGGGAGGTCCCGGGATCGAACCCGCGAACCTCCCATTTTGGGCACTCTATTGTAACGATACGATATGTGGTTGTAACCCCTGCTAACTTTGGAGTGTGGTTTGATATGGCAGATCCGGCTAGATTTGGTGGTGAACTGCCCAACCTTTTTGGCAAATTGTGTTATATTTGGTGGACTAGGGGTTGGCGCCAGCCAACCCCTTTCTAATTTTGAATTTTGGTTGTTGGGCATCCTTGGGAATTTTCCCGCTGCCATGTGGCAGCCCATGACTGGGCCACGTGGAAACCTTTCATCGACCCATGTCACTATACTGCACAGACCTACCATGTCATCTTTGCCACAACAACCTGCTACATCACTTGTCGGGTGGCTATACAATTTGCCACGTGGTTGTATGGATTGCCATGTGGCTGTACAGATTGCCACTCGACACTTTCCCATTGGTCCATGGATTGATCGGAAAAGTCCAAAATCGAGTGACACATGGTAGCCTATGGTGCTGCCATGTCATCATGTTGACATCATCATGACACATGTCACCCTATGCATGTTCCGCGTACCCTATACAGATGATGACATCCTTCGTACTAATGTTAATGTCAGCAGTACGGATGATGACTCATCCCTGTTGAATGGGATAGGTTGACTGAAACCTTGACCGTGAACATATTTTGATCTGTAACTCTATTTGACGAGCCGTTTACGTCATTGGAAATATTGCGACGCACTCTTCACGATGATGCCAATTTCACTGAGTTTTGAGGACTTTTATTTTTTTCCCTTTCTCTATCTGCTGAGGCCATTCTGAGCTTCCTGAGGTTCTTCTATGAATTATGAGTTATCCTTAGCCTTCTATAGATCCTTTTTGGAGAACCAACAGATAGATTCCCTGGCTAGTCTATACTAGATCCCAGGAATGAAATGGGATAGCCCGAGGGACTGCATAGAAGAGAAGGTAATTCCATTCCTTGGGCTATGGTTTGTAATGAATATGGTGGTACTCATTGATAGAGGCAATGTTAATGGTGAAATTTGGGCATTGATTAATGAGATAAATCATAAATAAATCCAATGGAACATTTGGAGAAATTCTAAACGGTTTGTAGTGGGGATGCAAAAATAATCCAAAATCCACTATTTCAGGGAACGTTTTGGTGATTTTTGGAATCTTTAGTAGAGGAAAAGGGAACCAAGATCATTAGTATGGAAGATTTGTATTACTTGACATTTGGTGTCATCAATAATACAGTAAACTGTGTCTCACTTCAATTTTTCTAGTTTTGTTTTTTTAGCCATTTTGGCTAAAAAAATTGTCCAGAGAAAGTGCAAAAATGACAAAGTTGACAATTCCAAATTGATGAAAACATTGATTGGATCATCAGATCACCAATACAAAAGTTGGTTTGTACTCACAATCATGAGTGTTATCTGCACTTGATATATTTTTTTTATTGGTTATTGATAGATTTTCTTCTACAGGTGGCAAAAGTTGGTCTCCAAGCTTGATTGTACTAGTGAAAAAAGTACAAAAAATGGGCAAAATTGGTGAATTATGAGAGCTATAACTTTTAGATTTGAGCTGAGATTGGAGCATGATTATAGTCAATCTAAAAATTATTCAAAGGGGAATATGTATGAAGGCTGATATTTTGGATAAGTGCTTCAGAGTTTTTCATAAATTGGGAAGGACCTGTAGCCTTACTTGACAAAAAATTGGCATTCTGCATAATTTCCAGAATTTGAAGGAAATGCTACAAATCTAGAAATGAGGTGTATCTAACAATTTTATTTTCATGCAAAATTATTCCATAATCATTTCTACAAAAAAGACAAGTAAAGATCATAATTGAAGAGAAACATTAAGGAAGATGAAACTTGGAAGATGCATAGGGACCTTACAGTCATGAAGAATAAGTTGAGGGTTTGAATATTAGTATGAGAAATGAAGATAGATAGTCTAATGGACACAAAGACATAATGGAGCCATTAGAACTAGTAGAAACCATAATGAATTTGAATATGGGGGTGAAAATTTATGGAGTTGATAATGAGAGGCTAATGAGAGCCTAGGAGAAACAAAATCATATAAACACTCAACTACTACACAATTAAAATTAGTTGCAAAGGAAAATAAAGAATGGATTGGATTCAAGACATGAGGAATAAGGAAGACCTCATGCAAGGAGGGATAGGCATAGAAGATCCATACACTTAAGAAGTGCTACTAGAACTCAAAGTGTAGCATCCCAAAACCCTTGTTGGACAATGCCACAAGGAAATTATAAACTCTAATTCCATTAAATTCACTAGAAATGCTTTACAAATGCAGCGATTAATGTAGAATAACAACAAGTATATATATATATACAAGAAAAAACCCATGAAAATAAATGCATAAATATTAACACAACACATAAATTAACACACAATAGACACTTATCTTGGGTAAAAAGAACACCAACTATGTGCATACCTTCCACGCTCCTCCCATCCTTAGACCACACTACTCATAACTCTCAACAATGGGTCATCGCCAAGCTGGGGCTAAAACTCCACCTGGATACAGAATCCTAACCAAGCTAAAGTCTCTCAGACAACATAAAAATCAGATTCAGGTGCGAACTCTAGAAAACAACCTATAGTCTCTCATTCCCCACATGCATGTCCCACCCCAGGAAGTGTGTCCCTTCTCTTCTCAATAGTCCCTCATGTGCCCCACTTCCCTTCCAGGGCTTCAACAACAGGTCGGACAAGAAGTCTCAGATCCTTGTAGCTGTAGCTTGTAACCTTGGGAATCAATTCCCAATAGTTCGCTCACCTGGAGAGAATTCTCATAGGCCTGACAAGTTGCTTCTTCAATTTCCCACGAGCCTGAAACCCGCCTCTGCAGTTCAATTCCAAATCTTTCCATGGTACATGTATAGGTTCAGGTACATGTGATGGCGGCATGAAGGTACGATTGACAACAATATGGTCAGGTGAGAATCAATGATGGAATGATAGGAAAATGAACTAAGTCCCTAAAACTTATGTGCATGTTCCCAACTTGACACTTGTCATGTTGGGAACTACATGGGTCCCCCACATGGACCCACCATATGGTGATACGTTCCCCCTTAGAGAATTAGAATAAATTAAATTATCCCATACTTTAGACTTTAAACTTTAGGAATATTAATAAAATATTCCTTTTTGGCTTAAGCCCCCTTAGCTTAGCCCCTTTCCTAGAATCTTTGCCCCCTTTCCTAGACTCCTAGCCCCCTTTCCCATTCTAGTGGATTTTATCCCCCCATACTCTTTTATCTGGTAGGTCTGCAACAATGATGTGTTTTCATTAAAATCTGAGTGTGATTATATTTTACAAATATAGACTCACTAACCTTTTAGCTTCTGCCTCTCTAGCCTAATAACCACACAAGAACTCTGGCCTCAAAATACATATATACAAAGGAACTATGGCCCAAATATCTTGGCTCACTAGCCTATATGTATATTTACATTTACAATTACAATTGGGGTTCAGCCTAGGGGTATTACACAAATGAATCATTATTCACCAACTCGCTCAACCAAGAAGTCATATGCATATGACGAATCCAAGAGAAACCCATAAGTATGTTGGATTATTAAGAGGGGGGGTGAATCAATAATAGAGCAATGTAATCATTTTTAACCATATAATGCAAGTGTTATATCAATGTAGCATTATCATCAAATATTTGCAAAGTAAATAAACAATGAACAAATGAACAATCATACACATACACAGTACACCGGTGTTTTTATGTGGAAACCCAAAGCAAGAGAAAACCACATAATGCTTTTTATTATATGTCTTGAAGAATTACATCCATTGGAAGCACCAACTTCCTTTTTTTTTCTAGCTGCAACTAGAAGGAGGCTCCAACCCCCTAGTTTCTTAGGATACAACCTGAGGGAAGCTCCAACTCCCTAATTCTTTGGCTACAACTAGAAAGAGGTTACAACCCCCTATGTTCTTCAGCTACAACTGGAAGATGGATACAACCACATGTCCTTGCCCCGTCCAACCACCCTGACGTATAAGTATAATGATGGAACCACTGTCACACTATCACTGTGAGATATATTGTTGTAAACATGTACCAATAAACCTGCACCAAACAACATGTACCAATAACATGAACCATGTATCAACCATGCATCAACCTGTACCTCAACCTCTAATAAACCTATACCATAAACAAGTGCATCAAGCATGCACCAACCTGTGCCTCAACATGCAAATCTTCCTTAACTTTAACAATAAGAGACTAGCATTTTCATCAAACTTTACTTTAGTCTCACATGACTAGTTTTGGATTAGTTAACAACTCTAACTTGAAATAATCATAACTATGTACCTGTAATGAATAAATATCTAAAAATAGTACACAATGTTCTTTAGTGTATTTTGTGAAATTCCTCCAGGTGTCACTACTTGGAACCTCTCATAAAAGGAGTTATAGCAAAAATGGCATACCTTGTTGAATTTTGGCTTATTTTAGAGAGCGGACTTGTAGAGCGTGCCCCGCACTGAATATTTGTTGTATGGATCTGAAAATTTCACACAAAATACTAAAGAATGTACTCTAACCAAAACATTTGGTCTTACTAAATTTGGATCTGTTATGAATAAGTTATGACGTTTTTACCCGAAACACTTGTTTTAGACTAGTTTCAGGACTAGCCGCAAACCCTATTTTCCACGGAATGTAACTCCAAAAATACAATGACCCACAAGCTTAAATTCGTACAACAACTACTTGGATATGTTTCCTCAATGGCCTCCCAATTGCACGGTCTGAATCATTCTAGAAAAAAACGTTATTGCAAAAATGGTGAGATGACCTGTAAATAACATACCTTAGAAAGCATCATCAAAAGAATTTATCCTCCCTTGAATTTCGTCCATCTTTACTTCACCTTCCCTCTGAAATCCATCTTAGATATCCTTTGGTTACCTCAGTCAACTGTAGATATTCAATATTCTCAAGTGTAATTAAAATGAGAGAGCCTTGCCTCTTATTTATACTTTCATGTAGCTTCCTCAAGGGGTTACCTTTTAACCATCTTAACCCAATTTCCTTATTTTAGGGC